>JARHVA010007113.1:742500-753139 GCA_037957365.1 Torreya grandis | reverse complement strand
GTGGAGAAACTAATCCTGTGGCCACTCATGGTCATTTAGAACTTAGTCAGTCCACTAGATGGATGGAATATACTAACATAACAAGCACATATGGGTAGAGAAATACTAATTGGTAAAACCTTAGCTTTTAGATTATCAAATGAGTGAAGACCAGGGGTTATTTGGAGGAACAAATTTCAATAGATCCCTTTCAGACTAGACATAGCTAAATGCCAAAGGATCTAGATGACACGCTCAAATCTTTAAACCTAAGCTTGACTACGATAATCCCAACACATGCAAATGTGAATCTTTAGGATACAAACATAGATTTTGAATATTATAGATTATAGAAAAGAATGGGATGTTTGGCTTACACACACTAGATTCAAAACAATGGATCTAGGAGAATAGTTTAGAAGAGTGCATGATAGAAGCAAGGGGTTTAGGTTTAAAAAAAAAATCTAAGACTAGAACCAAGAATACAAACCTATATCTAGTTGAAACACTATAAAGCACAAGTTCAAGCTTCGATGAATGCTAATACAACACTCAAAATATTGACTATTATAATAAAAAAGTACAAGAGGAGAAATTAGACATGTTGAGTAATGGCACTTTACAGGAGGCTTTGATACCATGTTAGAGTTTGAAAAACTCTCACCTGAGATCTCTCCAAGAATCCATTACTAAAGCCATGGATATTAACACATTGCTCACACAATGAGAAACTATCTATTAACAGAGGAATAACTTACAATGTGAATCACTTCTCTATGTTTTCATATCTTCCACATCATGAAATGCACTTTAGGAATGTATATAAATAGGAGAGAGAGAGTGAGTGAGTGAGTAAGTGAGTGGGTAAGTAGAGGTAGTTATGTCAACATAATGTTGACATCCACCTAAGTAAACTTAACAAGTAATTAACCCACATTAATTACTCTAACATGTTTAATTCATCTTGAAAATAAAATTTTAAACCATTTATATACCTTTTAGTCATTTTATTTTATGTTTCATCATGTTCCACTCATATGGAAATCTTATATAATTCATTTTTATACTCTTTTATACTTTGATATTTTTGCCACAAATTATGAAATCTTCTGTATAGGGTTTGTGCGTAATTCATAAAAATAAATTTCTACCTTATCTTCTTCTCTATCAGTTTTCATGAATTAATATTTTCTTTACCTTTTCTTTATCTCTCTTTCTATAGGTGATCCCACCAAATCATTGCATGACCTTCTTATCCCATGCATGCAAACTTTACCTTCTTGTCTTCTCTCATAGTCTTCCACTCGAAGAACTTCTCCATTCTATTCATCCCATCTATCAACTCCTCTCATTTTAAAATGCCTCTATAATATGGAACATCAACCTTGATTCCTTCATTTATTTTTTCTAAAACCTTAACCATCCTCTCATCCATTGATATTGGTTGATCTTGTTGTTCTTATTTTTGCAAATCTTCTTAAACATGATCTACGTCTTCCTCATCACCACTTTGCCTTCTCAACTAATTGATGATAACCTTTATTAGTTTTTGAATTTACCTTTGTATCTCTTCTATATTCTAGTTCATTTACACAATAACTCCTCATCTTCTTACCATTTTTTACTCCTCAAAGATTTAAACTTACTCTAATCCCAGATAATGAACCCAAAAACTATCAAGATAAATAAATTACCAATAGGCCAAGATCTTGAAAAAAAAATTATAACTGACTCATATTGAATGACTTGAGATTAATTACAGCCTAAAAAACATAATTAAATAAGCCTCAACTCAAAATTTAGAGTTGGCATGCAAAAATATGATTTTTTTTTAAAAAGTATATTTTTAATAGTTGTTATTTATAGTAAGTTTCACATGCAAGCACATGTGGCTCTAAAAATACTTCAAAAATACTATAAACACTATAATTAGCCTATTAGATAAAATTCAACTGAAGTTGATGTTTAGTTCTAAAAATATACAATTTTAAAATATAGAAAATTCTTGAAAATTTTATTAAATATTAATTTTGAAACCTCAAATGATCATGTATGGTCTTCAGAAAGTATTTAAATCATCTATAAGTGGATAGATCATATTAATAAAACATCAAATTTTTTGAGATGGTCATTTTAGCACATTGAATAGCTCAAATGGAGCTATGGGTCAAAATATATGGCCTCTAGAATATCGGCCTTTTTTCACATTAACTAGGCATATATAGTGACATTATCAAGATGGATGTTAGAAATGAAACATGTAGATAAATGATCAAAATTGAGTATTGAAATCTTAATATAAATAATGAGGGATGGATGATTGATATTGATTTTAGCATTAGGAAATGGGGAAGATGAATAATGTCCATCATGGCATTGAAAATTGAGCAAGCAAGAATAAAAAAGTTTCATGGCCATGATACACACATAAACATAAAAATTACATGCAAATCACACAAATCATGCAATAGAAGTCCAAGGAGCAACATAAAAGGAACATATTCAAATGTCAGTCACATAATGATAGAAACATACAATGGGATTATATCCACAATTGAAAACAATAAAAATAAACAATGTATGAAGTATAAAATAAGACACACAAATCACGAATAAATATATGTAATTGATCAACATTAATTATTCATAACATCCGTATATTCAATAACTCAAATATCTATGAAGATAACAATGTGAATGTAATTAATCAATATCAATAGATTTTGCATGATGTAAAGAAATAAAGTATGAGTTTAGTATGGGATAACCAAATAATGATAGAACCCATGTAACATTATGCCTTTAGTTATCTTGATGAAGTGTAAACAAGTTTTAAGGTGCATGTGAATATTTCGAATCTAATATTTGTTAGAGTAAGTTTATTGGGATAATATTGATGAAAGAAAACAACAATCCATTACACTATTATGTATGAAGAGAACTTTTATCTATGAGAGCAATTCTAGGTTTGAAATGGTTAAACAAAATGCAACTATGTCTTTAAATGAAAACATGTACATTTTTCATTTACTCATGTATAATTTTTGAAGATTATTTGATTATAACTAGATATATAAATAATGAGTGTATTGGGCAAAGATCAATTGATTCAAATAAACTATACAAATCACTCATGGTTCCTTATTTTTTAATTTATTAGCATTTGAATTTGTGTTATACCTCAACACCACCTAGGTTGAACAATACCTACATACCAAAAATATGAAGATGGATCAAATTCCATTTATTTCTCCCATGTTATGGTGGTAGGCTAAAAACACTAGTGTAATGCTAAATACTTTTAAAATTATGATGTGATTAATTTATTCAATCATGAATTATAAACATGGAGGTGTATTCAAACTTTTTCCCACAGCTACTAGGGTTGTATGTATTACAAATTAGGAGAAATAGGGAATTTATTCTCAATATGCAATTAACATTCTAGTAATTTTAATTTTCAGCCTCTTGGGTGAAAACTTGCATGAAAATATTATTTTATAGTGATAACTAAGGAATTCTTTTAAAAGGTGCTTGTTAAACACATGGGATGACATATTATATGATTTATGAATTGATTAACTATGCTATATTTTCCATAAGGATGAGTATGATAGAACTAGACAAGACCAAGAGTGGGAAAGTCCTAATGGCATGCTTTCATTTGATGAGTAAAACTAGTTGAGTTGGGTGTAGTGCTTGTTTAGGGGACTACCTTGAGCTATTTTTAATAAGGAATTTTGACATTTTGAGATCAATAGTTGCTTATAATAATGGATCATACATTTAGATATTGAAGGATGGAAAGTCAAAATATCCACGAAATGAGGCATAAGCTAAGTGTGTAAAAAGGGTAGTCACAAGTATATTGTTTTAGATTAAGTGTTAATTTATGTGTGTAAAATATGGTTGTGAGGTTTGACGACCATAAATTTAATTTGAGGGATCAAAATAAATTGAGAGAGTTATTGTCAGAATATTATCAAAAGATGTTAATAATTACAAGAGATAAATCCCTTGCACCATCATCCTAGCAAAATTTATAATAATACCACTTATAACATTGGGTGAATCCTAAAGAGGTCACTTTTCCTATCATTAACCTTTTTAAATATCCTATATGAAGAAATAAATAATAAGGTTGATTCATGTTGGTATGTGAGAGCCTCTTTATTGAGTATCCAAATTAATCTTCATTGTGACAATACACCCCTACATGAATTCTTAATAGATGCTCATGATATCTCCAAGATAGAGATAAATATTGGAAATCATAGTAATATTTACACTTAATACATATATTTCACATGGTCTCAGTCAAAAGAGTCTTTGACCTAAAAAAATCAACACTGATCAGACTTATATCTTCACTTCAATGAGGGGTTCATCCAACTAGGTGTTAAATTTGACAGTCAACCTTGTCCGTTAGATGCGTTATTTTATGGCAATCAGCTACTCAACATTTCCCTTCAAAATCTAAAACCATGCATCTTAAAACAAAGATATATTAAAATATTAAATAGATATATTTACTATAAAATAAAATAAAATTACATATATTATTTTATAAATTTTGATGTTCCACTACAAAAAATTCTTATGATTTAATATAGTCTTAAAAAAATTAACCATATTTCATGGTAAAAAGAATTAATATGTTCATATCATCATTAAATTTAAACCATGCATGTAACCTCTAGGGCACCAAAAAAATAGTGAACTTGTACCTAGAGTGATCCCCTTGCTCAACTTAAAAGTTTTCTCCCATTAGCTTCACATTGAGAGAGACTATTATATCCTTTGGGAGCATCATTTTTATCATATTTTCTCTTTGGATTATGACATTGAGGACCATTTTTCTTAGAGGGATTCCTTATTATAAAATACGCAGATAGTTATTTAACCTATTTAGAGATTGTTTTGGCTATCTACAAACATTTATGGCTTATGAAGATCATATATGTTTATCCCTCTTCCTTTAGGAAATGTTTAGCCTTCACCAATATAATTTCATACATAAGCTCTCGAGGGGTTCTACATTAGGTTAATTACATTCCACTTTCACCCATATCACATCATCAATAGGAAGATGTCTCGTAGCCCTCTTTAAAAATATATGTTATAGTTGTGAGAAGTTTTTGTCTCAGTGATTTATATTTTCTCACAACCATCACATATTTCTTCACCACTTTGAGTATCATAAGTGTTTCTTAAGAGCAACAAGATTCAACTAACTATGCAAATCCCTCATTTTTTTACTTGCTTTGTGATATCTTATCATGCAGCATCGTTGTTTTCTGTTTATTAATTTTCTAATTAATTTTTCTTTTATATTGTTTTAGGTATATTATTATACTCCTATCCTCTTTGCATTTTATCTTTTGGAGTCCAATAAACTTATTTTAATAAATATTAATCTACAAAATTTATTGAAATAAATATCAAACAATAGAATTGGAACAATCTTATTAGATTATAATTTAAATAAAATTTATAAACTATATATCTTTTATAAAGCTTCTTCTTCTACCGATCAATTAAATAGATTGATAGCATAAATAAATATATTATTATTATTATTATTATTATTATTATTATTATTATTATTATGACGATTCGATAATGAAACTATGAGCACTTTCTTTATTTCCAAATTTTTTTTTTTCTTAAGATATGGCTCATCGAGTGATACGAAGTTAACAAACTTATAACAGTGGGGTTTACCGTCGCACTTCTTTATTTATTGCTCTAACAATGAGCATCCAAAAACGATGTCATGATCATTGGCAAAGGAGTTTTAAAAGTACGAAGAATCGTGGCACGTCTATGTTAAGATTTATCAAATAGTCATGGAAGTTAAAAAAACCTAAATGTGGCTAGCATATTGATTAGAAAATAATTTATAAGATCATGGATCCTCTTTGAATCATGGAAAATAAAAAAATCCAAACATGGCTGGCTGAGAGATCATAAAATAATCAAACAACTGTAAGCAAATCATTAGACTATGTCAACGACCTTCTGCATGCTCCATCATCAATGACAATCCGATAGCAATATTTTATGAGGCTCGTTCTTTACATGTTTCGTTCATCTCATAAAATGCCGTCCACAAAATTTTATCATAATATCTTAAAATTAGAATTTAGGAGGAGTGTTCGCAACTTATACAACATAATTATTTATACATTTTTGGGTCGTTTCAATTAATCAATTATCAGAGTATTTATTATTGTGCCAGTTAATATTTTATGTAAAACATTATATACAAATAAATAGTATTTATTTATATTTTACTATTTATTTTATATAAATTATTTAATTTGTATTATAATTTTTACCTCTAAATAAATATAAGTTAGTTAATGAGATTATTAATTAACATTAATATATATTTATAAATTTATTTAAGTTTTTAAAAATATTTGAATACTGTACAGATATTAAAATTAGTTTTAAAAAAGAAGAAGCTATAAATTTGAGATAATAAAAATTCATGATAATAATATAAAATCAAAATAATCATTTTTTATTTTTCTTTTTTTTACATATTTTATTTTATTAGAAATTATTTGAATATTTAAATATTATATAATATTTTTAACTTAAATTGTTTTTTTATTTTTATTTTTATTGGTATTATTTCATTTACACATTTTCCCAACAATATTTCAGTGGATAAATAATTTCAAATTCATTTTTATATGTAATACTATTAATCTATATCTTCATTTGTGACCAGATCAATAATTATATAAATGGCATACCATCCACCATAACCAATTATTAAGGCTTGTACAATTGGTTAACTGATTTTTTTAAATAAAAACCACTGGTTAATTGATTTTATTCATAAAAACATATAATGTAATAACATTTAATTCATAATAATATATTTTATATAATATCATAAATATGTTTATAATTATAAAATATAATGGTAGTACTCATGAAATATAAATAATTATTTGTCAAACTTACATGTGACATCTATTTAACCATATTAATACAATTTAAACATAAATTATTATTATTTTTTAAAAAAATCTATCAAAGTTTTTTCTTAAATTATTTATCCAATTTTTTTTTGAGTGTAGCTTGCTAATACAACTAAATTGAGACCATTCATCACTAATCAATAAGAATTTTTTTAGAGATAAATTTTAATGTGTGGTGTATGATAAATTTTAAATAAATTATTTATAATTAATATCTCTAAATGTTTATGAAATAAATATATTTAATAATATTTTTTATATTTATTAATTATCTATTTTAACATTAATTTAATATAAAAAAATTTGTTTAGTAGCTCTATAGTATTTAACATATTATTAAAAAAAATATTTAATAAAATAATCTTTATTTATGAAAATTAAATTTAATTAAATAATATAACATAACTAAAGTTTAAGCACGTATTATCTTTTGTTCTTAAATATTAAATTTTTTTCATCTACTTTACCATTTAATGTATGCTATTATTTTGAAAAATAGTGTCAGATAATAGTGTGAAGTGTTTTGTTCAAACATTCATACATTATAATTGCTACTATTATTAAAAATAAAGTTTAAATAATTTATTAGAATACAAATGTTGAATTATTATAATAGAAATATATAAAATTTTAATTAAATTAAAATATAATTAATTATGCAATGATTTAAAGAGGTTGAAGAGATTCTTAATTAAATTATAGATGATAGAAAATCAAATATTGTTTTTAGAGAAAATTCTATAAATATTTTTAAATTAAGATAAGAGTAAAATAAATTCGTATAATTAAATCATATTTTTTTATCTCATTGTATTTTATTTTTAAAAAATAAAAATAAAATAATATATTTGAATTAGATGAAAAAAAGTATAAATTTATATAAATTTAAACAATTTCATCTTTTAAACAAAAAATTTTAATTTTAATTTTTAATCGCTTAAACTTAAAATTAAACTCTTCGAACTCCAACTCACTCCATTCTAATTATATATGTAACCTCATCTTACTTATGTGTCATAAACACCTTTATAGAGTTCAAAATTGAACATCTATTTTAGGTAATATGTAAAAAAAAATTCGGCAATATGTTAGAAAAAAAGGTATAGTGTTTAATGAAAGCAAGTTATAAACTTTGAAACATAAGTCGACCACCCATATTACACATGCAAGACTCAAAAATTCAATACCCAGAAATAATATTTCTTGTAAGTTTTTATAATTGTAAATATTTCTTATAAGTTTTTATAATTGTAAATAGCTTAAGTTACATTTTACATTGAAACTTATTTTCTTAATAAAATCTAGATTTTTTAAATAATTTTTAAAAGGGGAAAATTGCAATTAACTAGAGGACTTGCGTACTTGAAGAAATCTTATGATTACGTTTTTATGAATCCACATTTAATCCAAGTAAAAGATGTTTTACACATATTATGAAACATCTCCACATTTCCGATGATAATTTGGGGTTGTATATCCATATTATCAAGCATTACATCTAGAATCGATTTTTATAAATGAAACATATAAGGAAATTTTATATAATTTAGCAGCTTATTTCTTATTTTTATAGAATGCCACATTATTTGAACCAAATCCTGATTAGTGATAGCTATTTTTTTGAAAAATTAAAATGTTTTATCCCTAGCATATCCACTAGAGGGAGGTTATTTATAAGAGGGGACAACCATATATTATGGTAATTAAAAGAAACGCTAGTTATAAAAACATCACCGACCCACTGTATACATAACTTAATTATTTTTAAATATATTTAAATGTTATTAGCCACAATGACCATCTTATCTTGATAGTGAGATAAGTAATCAAAAGAGTGTGAAATCAAATGCTCTTTTCATAATTCTCTCCATATGCTTCTCTTATAGAAATGCAGTGTCTAGGGAGAATTTTCAAAGCTCTGTTCCCCTCAATTTCTCTTACAATCCACTTAGAAAAGAGATAAGTGATTTTTATATAAATATAACTAATTCCCATTCCTCATTTCACAAAATGAAGGAAACAAATGTTACAAGCTACCTTGTGGAAACCACAATTTTGTTTACCATTGACATAAATAAATTCACTAAGTGCCTTTATTAGTTTTTCATTCAAGTATTTTGATGGAGCAAAATAACAACAACAACAACAACAATAATAATAAGCAGTAACTACATTAATTTAATGTGGATATGAAACATAACTATGAGAGAAAGAGGCTTTATGATTCAGGAAGATATTTTTCCTTATGTTTTCAATTACATACTATCAAAGCATGACCAGAGAGTTGTCAAATGCAAGAGACATTAAAAAAGAAATTACTCCACATATTGTGTCCACTTTCCTTGAAAATTTTGTATTCACTCATGCAAGTACATCATCCTTTATCTATAACACTAAGTTTTATCACATCATAGGCTTGACCCAATGGCTTTAAAAAAATGATATGACAGAAAAGTGAAGAAAGGGACATCTAAAAACTAGCCATTTATAAGAATATACAAGAGATTAGGAAGTGGAAATCCATTGATAGGTCCATTGATGATTTTATGAGCAAGTAGATAACTAAACACTTCAATGCTTAACACATATAAAGATGTGGAAAGAGGGGAAAGATTTTATGATTGAATAAAAAAGAAAAAACCTATTGGAATTATGACCATTAATGGTGAGACAATTTGAATCTTTAGAAAATCACCATAGAAAGAAGTTATGACATATAACTATGTGGAAAGAGTGAAACATTTTTTTATGGAGAGAAAAGACAAAACCATTAGACTTATGATCATTAATTGTGATACAATCACAATCTTCAAAATATAGAGTGAGCCACTAAATGAAATAAGTTACTAAATCCCAAATAATTAAGCTCATTAAGAATAAAAGGCCACTTGATCATGCCATAATATTTTTTTAAATTGAGTTTCATAAAGAGGGTCCCTTGATAAGAGACATGAACCTAATCCATTTTTACCAAACTATAATAATATTATCTAAGATGTATCTATTTTTACTAAAACCTATTTTATCTAGCTTGATGACTGTAGAGAGAATGTTGTGAAGGTGAAGTGTTAAGGATTTAACAATTATTTTTTAGGAGGCATTAATCATTGTTATTGGGAAACAAATCTTAATGAGCACATGATCACTAAACCTAGGAATAAACTTAATATTACCTATATTAATGATGGCCTATAAACATTTATTATTATTTTAACCTATTTTTTTGGTAAATAAAATAAATTTTTAATTCGATTATAGGTGTAATATTATAATATGTCAAACTACTAGAGATATTAATTAATAATAAAAATAATGATTTTAAGAAATGTTAAATATGGAAAACTAATATTTTAAAAAATCATTATAAATAAAATGACTTCGCTCAAACAAAGTTTTTTGTTGATTATTATATGGGTAAGTGGAAAGAGTTGTTAGGCAAATTTGTGGACATTTTCATGTATTGGTTGTGAATGTGTATGTGTTATTAAAATATTATGTACATGTTATTAAAATTAGGATTGGTAATTGTCAATGCTATAACATGTACACATTATAGCACATACACACAAAATCATGTACATGATATAAGGTCTACACATTACTAGGAATATGCAATATCTTAGAGTTAGAAAGCAAAAAACTAGAAAATAAAGCATGTACAC
>JARHVA010007113.1:722500-735000 GCA_037957365.1 Torreya grandis | reverse complement strand
TGGTACGATGCTAAAAAAAAAGATAGAGTGCACATTTGTCTATCTACTCTATATTTTTGGAAAAATAGAAGTTCCTCTTGAAATTTCATACGATTAACGTAATTATACTTTATGATTTTAAAAAATAATAGTGGTTTAGAAATTGGTCCTAAAATTTTACAATTTATAGTCATACATCATCTTCAAATTGAGTGTAGACATCTCAAATAATGTATAGAAGTTGATATTTCTCATTCATCATGAAAGAGTGTCCACAAGTAACCCCTTTTTGGTCTATAAATTTATGATGCCTACGCATATGTTTATGAAAGTGTACATTAGTTATATAGGTGACTATGCATCCCTATAATTATGGAAAATAATCTTTTGGACATGTCCACTATCAGAAGACAACAACATAGGCCATCTATGTTCATTAACTATGCTTAATGACTAATATGAAAATGGAAAATGATACAAATATTTATAGTGATAAATAAGAGAAACAATCATAAAATATTTATGGACATGACCATTATAATTAGACATGAACACATACTTCTCAATTTCATTAAAGGAAAACTTATCATAATTAACTATGCCAAAAAATTGATTGTTACTCAGCACCTAAGTCTATTGAAATATATAATATATCACAATCTAATGTGTGATGCACAAAATTTTATAATTATATTTAAATCAATATGGGAATTAGGATAGCTTTAAAATATATTAAATATAAGGGCGAACAATGGGTTGTGTATACAAAGACTAATATGGATTACAACTATCCTCTTTCTCTCAATAAACTAGAACTCAAATAAGGTCAATGGAATAAAAAATTCAATAGTTCAACCATCAGGTAAGGATAACTGAATTCAATAAATGTATTAAAATATATGTTACAATGCAAGTGTCAAAAGGAAATTATAGCAAAGACTAGACCTATGATAAAAGGATACAACTCTCACTAGACCTCAAAAAAGATAAATGGTTGTAAAGATACAAGTAAAGTAAATGGTTATAAATGGGTACAAACTAAAATAACTAATGGTTTATAATAGTTTTAAATGGGTAAGGTACAACGGTCAATCAAATATGTCTGTATTCAACCTAAAGTGATTTATGGAAAGTCTAAGAAATACTATGTCTATAATAGTTGATTTGGTATAGGGAAGGCCTACAAAGTATACACACATTTATTCACAACGTAACAATAAATATCTAATATACTAAATAAATAAAGGAAATAGTGAATGGGTGATATATGACATAATATGAATCATATATGAACCCCTATATACTGATCCAATACCCAAAACCAACCCTAGACTTTGATTTGATAATATTAGCATGGATTATATAATTAGAATATATTGGATGACACCTAATGGATTCAACTAGGCTGATTTAGTACAAATGTTAGAAGATAAGATTAGAACTATATCGAGTTGGTTATTATATTATAGGAGTGATGGAGGTAAAAAATAGATAGTATCAAATAGGTTGATAGCATAGGAAATAGTGAGGCTATAAATACGGATAATAGTTAAAATGGAATAGATGTATAGATAGACACATCAATAAATTTAAAATGATAGTAGTAATGGAATAGTCGGTGTATAATAACAACTTATCTTGAAAAACACAAAAACACTTTCCCACCCCATTCTATTTTCACCCTTTAACACAAGCACTAAGGGATATTTAGCCATCAATAAGTTGTTGAGAAATAATAAATTGGTAAATGATAAAGTTATAAAAATGTTGTTCATACATATTCTCCACTTGAAGCTCATCACATGTCACAATAGTGTCATGTGGAAAAGTGCTTTGGGAAAGAAACATGGGAATATAAAAGAGCATAAATTAAATGAAATGTTAAAAAAACATAATGAATAATTAAATGAATTAATGTGCTTCATACATACCTTGAATTAATGTTTTTATAAATGATTTCATTCAAATACCATACTATTTTTTGTGGAGGGTGTAGTAATTACATTTGAGAAACCCTAGGAATACAAGGCTAAAAAATGGATAATAGAGAAGTGAACAAACCTAGGATTGTCAAAACATGTATGTGAATTAAAAACTCTTATAACTAATTAGATCACTTATAAAATTGAAAATTTGAGATCTCTAAGTATATGTTAAAATACAAAATCTAAGGAAACTTATCGAAATAAATGAAAATCAAAAAGCCAAAAATTCAGGGCTATCTATAACAAAAAAAATCTTAAGCAAGAAAATTAAAAATCCAAATTAAACAAGGGATGAATAGAAATAATTTATGATAAAAAATAATGAATCTAATATAATTAAGAAAACATTAACAAATAATATGTGAAATATGCAATGGAAAAATGGGAGTAGATGGCCCATAAAAAGAGAATATAAAACTCTAAGTTCAAATCATAATCAAGGAAAGTCCTATAAATAGAAGGAAATAACCAAGATAACATCTTATAGTGACATAAAGACGTGACTTATATTAAAAATATGGAAATTGAGTCTGCCATATTACTACCATGTCTAAAAGAGATTGAGAAAAGGAAGTATAGAAGACTGGGAAAGATTTAGAAACTAACCTACCTATAAATGGGGAAAGAATGGTAGGAGGGGAAAGAGGATGTAAATGAGGTGAAAAAATTATCTTTATTATAAAAAAGATAATCAATATTATGTTTTGAGGACTCATATTTTTAAACATCAACATCCTTAGGGAAACCTACCTAGTAATATGTTCTTAGAATAACTAGTGAGGCATGAATATCATCCCATGAAGGCTCACATGTATGAAAATTAAAATGATCCTACCATTGAAAATTTTATTTCTTAATCCTCATGACCCATTACAAATCCATTTAACTACTTTAAATATTGCTTGCTTGTGTGATAAGATATGTGGCACTAAAATGAAATGAGAACCGATACCGTATTTTACTACCCTACCACATCCCAATGCACCTCAAATATATTTTGAGGAAACCTATGGATTTTTAGATTCAACTATTATAATATATTTTCAAAACAAAGATAATTTCTTTTGGTGTGAACTAAATTTTAATATTTTATTTTTCCTTTTAACATTGCCTTTTCTTTTGATATGGATTTTAACTCTTTTGAATTTTTCTACTTTCTTCCTCCATATGGATTTAGAACACCTGACCATGGGTGATAAAAAATAATACCACAAGAGTGATTATACTTAGAAATTACTAATCCAAATATAAAGGCTATAGTTTCTAGTAGCTCATAGACTTGAGCCTTACAAAACAACACAATCATGAAACTAGGCTTGGTTATCTCAAAAATAAATGAATAATTGTGAATGATGGAAATGATCATAGAATGTTTGGCTTAGCTCAATCATAAAAAGTGTTTAAAGACAATGGTAAAATGATATTTATGAGTCATTATCATATTAATATGGTAAAATATGTATGATTACATGATGATATATTGATATAATTTTATCACCAGAGAATATGACTAATTATAAGTGAAAAAAAAATACTGTCGACCATTGCCTTATCTTTCTTAGAATAAACCTATATAAGTGTGCACCAAATTTTGAGATTCTTGAAATATTATCAAAATGACAATAAAAAACCAAAATCTAATGACACCAATAGGAATGCATAAAGGAATTAAATCAGAATTAGTAGAACATTCTTACCATGCTCTTTACCTTCTCATGTCTCCATTCCAAAATTCAAATGCATGTGATTAGACTCAAATTGACAAAGTGATAGCTTTATGTTGGATGCTTGATGAATTGATTATAGATATGTAATATGATTTCTAGAATTATTTTGGCATGGTTTCCCTATCATTCTTCTTCATTCCTTGAGTGTGGAGGGAATGTTAGTTAAATAGAGGAAGGGAGGGAAGATCAAGGTCTTAGATTTGATATTTGGAGAAAGAGATCAATGGTTAGTAATTATCCAAAGATTATTAAATTCCTTGGGAAAACTCTAGAAATAGAGGTTTATATAGAATTTGATGGAAGTCTCCAATTATAGATAATTTTCCATTATCTTAGAGATAATGAAGGATTTGTAAGGATCAGGTGGGGATTGGGATAGGATTAGGGTCATAGGGATGTGGGAAAGGCTACGGTGTAGGCTCGTAGGTGCTTAAGTGGGGTTAGGGGAATTTTAATTTACCATATAATGGATTTTAAGGATTAGATTAGGATAAAATTAATGAAGGGATGTGATGAATAAGGTTAGTGGATGTAGGATAATAGAAATAGGACATTAGATATATAGTTATAAATAAGATAAATTTGTGGATTAAAATAGGATAAGTAGAATTAGTGTCAAATAATAGGATTAATAGTTGACTGTAATGAAGTGAGCTATTTTAAGTGCATATATTTTCCCCCTATTTAAAAGGGTATTCCTAGTGAAGTGAAGTGGAAGGAGTAATGGTATTTCAAAGAAAAACCATACTATAGATGAATGTTAGTTGGTGATACTAGGGGATATGTTTACCCCTCAAGGGGACATACAAAAAAGAATGAGTTGGATGGCCTGTCGAAAGAAAAAACAATGGTTGGGATGAGATGGATATATGAGGGGATGGGATGTGAGATGTGGGATAAAAGATGAAAAAGATGAGGTCGATGTTGAGAAATGAGATACAAATTGATAATGATGCCCTTAGCAAGGACGCATGCATAAGGAATAGAGATTATGGGTGTTACAATTGTCAACACATCCGAAGTGGGAATGAACCATAATAAGATTATGATAGGATTAAAAGGATAAAAGATTTAGACATATCCCAAGTAAGGATGCATGTAAGGGAGTAATATATGGTAGGATAAGACTGATTTGATAAGATTGAGGATGGGTGTAGCCCAAAGCTAAATTGATTAAAATGATGTAGGTGATGATAAATAAGAAATAATATGATTTAGTGACCAAAAATATTATGATGATGCCCCTAACCAAGACACATGCAAGGGAGCGAGAAAGGAGATAGTGGCTGAGCTATCTTTGGGCATTGAAAAGTGGCCAAATACTACCTAGATAGTAAAAAAAGACCACAGGTTAATGTAGTTATAACTCAGAAAGGATGATGATGATGATGATGATGATGATGATGATGATGATGATGATGATGATGATGGTGATGATGGTGATGATGATTATTAGTGATTATAAAGTGATGATAAGTATGATTAGGATTGTTAGTGATTAAAGGATATGGATTAGATGAGGGGATGATGATAAGATATTATATGTTAGATGGATGGGTTGTGATGGGGAGAAAGATGATGAGATCAAGCCATCAAAAATGTCATAAAGCTCATCATAGTCTAAGTAATCCAATAAATATGTCACTTGGTAGTATGACCCATGATATGGATATGACCTAGAGGACATTGTGCCAAAGTGCATGGACAAGTATTGAACTCTACATCCTCTTGCACACTTATGGTGTGGACATCCAATTCCTAACACCATTTGTGTTGAAATTATCAATCTTACTCTAATGGCATTCAAATACACATTTTAGATCAAAACCATTAAAACACTTTAAATGGTTTTAACTTGTCATTTACAAGTGTTTAATTCAATCAAAGTATCCCTAAATAAGGCAATACATTTTATGTGATACCTAACTTTGATCAATTCATTTCCAGTCAAAATGACAATTTTGCCTTTTTGTGATCTAGATCACTCTTTTCTTCTAATTTGTTGATACACATCATGTACCTTTGTTATTTTGTGTTTATAGCATCATAAATAGGAATATGGTTCCAACACATCTAACATTTAATTTCAATTCCAATCTAGTCAAATAACAAGACAACAATACAACATTTTAACTAGTTTGATTAATTTGTGCATAAATTTCCAAGGTTTTGCATCAAAGTTGACTAATAATGTTTAAGTATAATTAAACCAAATCAAGAGCTCAATTTAATTTTCCATGGAACTTTTTGAATATTTATTTTTAGAAATTGATTATCATTAACTGCATCATCAAACGACATCATCCTATGGGGTGGTATTCATAAGCCATAAATGCATAAAATATCAAGATTATGGGTTTCCCATGCCTCTTAAATGGCCCTCTATCTCAAATATTAATTAGGGATATTTATGGATTTAATTATATAATTGGATTAATTCATGGCTAGACATCTCAATCTTGAGATTAATGGTCATGGTTGATCCTGATCAATTTCAAAAATATATAAATAGAGAGGCCATGAACATTATTTTTAATATTGATTTGTGAAAAGTTATAATGCAAAATTGTTTCCACAATCATTTGCATTTTATTATTTATTTTAGTTGCAAGCTTCATTTATATGAAAATTAGATATTTACATATTATGAGCCTAGGTTTTGTGGAGTGCTCTTTTGATATTGGATGAGTTCTCCACCATTGTTGATGAAGACAAAGATGCTTGATCAAGTGAGAACATGTTTTTGAGCTAATCTTAGAGGATGGATTCACTTGGGAAGGTATATATTTCGTTATTTCTTTCATGTGTCTTTCATTGTCATTAGTAATTCTTCCATGAATAAATAGGATTAATTTGATTTAGTCTTATGCATTTTTTATTTGATTTATTAGACTAATGTTTGACTAATCATGTTATGTAATCCTCTCTAAATTTTGGCACACTTGATGGGACCTAGCCTAGCAAATTTGGTCAAATTACACCTATAAGCAACCTAATAACCATTTTCATGCATGATCTTGGAGTGTGGAGGTAATCAAGGTAAAGATTTGATTAAAAAATCTATTTTTTATAAGCCATAGTGTTGTTATCAAAGATTGTGTAACCTAAATTAACTATGTACCCAACTCATCCTAACTCACCCTGACTCAACCCCAACTCACCCTAACTCATCCAAACTCACCCCCAACTTAGCCTAACTCACCCAAACTTTCCTATCCAACCCAACTTGCCTATATAGTCCAAATCACCTATAAAAAAAACTCATCTATCAACCCAAATCCCCTATGAAACCAACTTGACTATCAACCTAACTTGCTTATCAACCCAACTCACCTATCAACCCAACTCGACTATCGACCCAACTCAATTGTCCACCCAAGAGATAAATTCTTAATGTCATTTTCTTAAACTCTTAAGTGCTTCAAAGAAAGCCCTTATAGTTATGTTATTGTAGGTTGAGAGGGTAGTTTGGAAGTTAGTTTGAATGGATTTGACTAATCGAACACAATTTCATATGGGTTTAAATTGAACATACTTGATTTTAAAAATTTTAGTTAGTGCTTAAAATTAACTTAAGATATGGCTAAGTCTTAGGTGCATTTCATTTAGTGCTTAAAACATATCATAACTCTTGTAACATTTTACACTTGGTGTTTTAATAATGATTTTAGGCTAAGTTTTGAATCTTCAATTTGGCCTTAAAATGAACTGAGGTATTTATTACTTCATGTGCATTTTTTTTGCAATCCTTTACCATTTTATAAATTAAGGCTAAGGGACAAAAGGAACATCACCTGATCTCTTATTTGGTGCTTAAAATGGAACTCATTTTTCAAGTTTGTGTACAATATGTGATTAATTAATTGATTGGAAAAAAGAGGGATGTTGCGTGTATGCTCTTCAATCTATCCCCTTTACGTAACTTTTTGAATTAAAAATGTCATCCTTATTGCATGTATGCCTAGTCCAAGGCATAGAAAGAATATCACTTAAAGCGCTCCCCATAAACTCACAATATTATTTGGTGATCTTGAGGTGACCATAAAGTCTTTCTATTATGTCTTTTATTTTATTCAAAATTGGATTGTTTGGGGATTTCATCACCTCCCATGATTTCTCTAGGGCTAAAACACTGAGATGTATTTAAACTTTGGACATTTACTACACTAAGCAAGAGATGAATGTAGTGGTTGTAAAAAGGGCCAAACCTTTTTGAAAAAAGCAAAGTAATAAGCACACCTAATTAAATTGTGTGTATTTTGCATTATTTGGTGTGAAAGTCATTATGCAATTTATTCATTTAGAATGGTAAAAAACTTTCTAGTTTAGTTAAGCCCACTTTGTCATACCTTGTCAGTTTAGACTTAGGAGACCTAATTAGTCCCGAGGGGTGTTGAGTTAGGTGTTCTCCAAAGAGTGTTAAATTATGAAATTACCTACATGAGCTATGTGATGTAAAGGGTTATCTAAATATGGGTTTGGTTGTTGGGAGCTTTGTAGTTTACTCATAACAAGGAGATTTAACTCAAAAAAGGGCTAGTATAAAGGTGTCAAAGAGGAAGGAAGATTTAAGTTAAGATTTGAAGCTTGGGGGTTGTGTGGAATTGTTGGATGCATGAAATTAGATTTAATTAATTAGGTAGATGCTCTTTTCAGTAATGTGAAGCAAAAAATCAAAGAAGCATGCAGACCTATGAAAACATATTAGAAGATTGTAAAGAATAGAGAAAGGATAAAGAGAGGGAACATGAAAATAGAGAAAGATAAATTTAACTTAAACATACAAAGAAAATATACATAGAATAAATGTACATATAGCATAACACTAACTCAAAATTTTGCCTTTGTATAAGTAAATGGTGGCATGCTAATAGAGATAGAATCAGTAGTGGATGGGCCATTAGCTAGATCTAAACATGTAAACAATGGTCATGATAAAATAAATCAAATGTTGTAAATGTTTAATATGATGATGAAGGCATGTTCAACTCTTGAGACATAAAAAGTGACATTTATATTATTCAATTTCTATGTAAATTAATTTTTATCTAAATTAAATTTGTAAATATTACTTAAATTTAACATGACATTTATATAAAATATACATGCATGTGTAGTGGCTGATGTTTCCAAACTAAATATGTGTGCCAAAAAATCATCACACATAAGAATACTATCCAATACCTCAAAAAAACCAAATCCATCATCATCAAAAGGTCCTATGCACATAGCTCCATAAGAACTATAAGGGTAGGTTCTATTATGTATACGATGTGGCATATATATAGCATCACTTTGGGAAATCCCACTTGTATATTGAATGACTATATCGATGAGAAAACTAAGAGCATGGTGAGTGTTGATCTCTATGACCTAATTATCTATAGAGGGGATCTCAAGCTCAAGATGATTTTGTATATAGATCTATTTAGGCTATTTAGGTACACAACATGCACCTAGTTGATCCTATGTAGATCATTTACCTTGGCCCTAAAAGTAAATAAAATCAAAATAATTCAAAATATCATTGTGAACAAACTCACAGTAGAGTTTTATAAAAAAATATAATCAGATCTCTTGATTGTTACATGATGGATAGTCAAACACCATCTATATACAGATAATATTTTAAAACTTTATTGATTACTAACACTTCATATCTTATAGGAATTTATCGAGTCTCAATTTATCTGGGTACATACCCTAAGGGGTACAGTGGAAAAAGGGTGGGTATACCATTGGTGATTCATAATATTATTGTTACTTTTTCCACTTATCATCTACACACTTGTCTCCTAAAACCTTGAATGTTAAGCTTATTCTTCTCTTTTATATCCATTCCAGTGATTATCATGCTTAATTATTTCATTTATTACCTTCTTACCATTTTGTCCTATTCAAAAAACAAGGTCGACCTAGTCGACCTAGTGTGTTTTGGGGACACTTTAGCTCTTTTGGTTTGATATATTCCCAACCGACCCAACACACACCTAGTGAGATAACTAGAAAATGTGCTAGGTCAACCCAGTTAACCTAGTATTGTTGACATGTTTAAAAGTTTCTAGGTATGATAATAATATATATACAAGGTCATTTACCACCATTTCATAAGAGAGAGAATAATGAAGAAAATAAGTGTGAATGAACATTTGCTTATTGACCATTCTATTTGAGGAATAAAGATTTAGGATTCAATAATTTTTTTGGAGCTATGATCTTATATTGTGGAGAAGTATTTTATATCCTTAGGTAGGTTGTGTAGCCTAGAGATGATTTATATTGGTTATCCTTACAAACCACAATAATCTCTTATGAAGAACCTTGGCAAAGGGAGAGATTGATGCTAGGTAGGTTCATCTTCAAAGGTAAGTATTCGTAACTTTATTTCTCCTTTGTAAGCGTAGATATATAATGTAATATGTATTCTTCTCTTGCATATATCAGGAGTCCATCTACATTGAATTTAATATATGTATCCTATGAATGTTTAGTTTAGTTACTATTTATTTGTTTTGTTCTAACCCCCCACTTTGTGCCACAAGATTTTGTGCACACTAGATTAGTTTATTTTTCATATTATTGGAATAGCTTACTCTCTTGTTTGTTAGCATAAATGAAATATTAAAGCATGGGAATCTTTTAGGGTTGTGTGATTGTGTTAGATTGTAGGATTTATACACCTTCCTTTCATTACGTGTTGTGACAAGTGATACAAGTGATCCCCTAATTGGGGCTATTAGATCTCCATATTGGTCATGCTCTCACTTAACATGTGTATACACAATCAAAACTGTAGGTGTATTCTATCCTATCTGATCCAGGATTAATTCATGTACATTATGTAATTATGATTCCATGTATTTTATTTAAATCAATGTGAATCAAACCCTTACAAGATTTTCTCACTTTTTCTTTCACTTATTTCATTCTTTTTATCATCAACTAGATTGATTAGCTCAACCCAGTAAAGGTTTTAAACTCTTTTTTTAGACTTTTAGTACAACTTACTAGGTCAACCAGGTCAACCTAACACATTTTTAGCCACTTTATAGTAGGTTCTTATACAACTTGATCAATCAAATCGACCTAGTATAGGTTTTAGTTTTCGAAACATCCTATTTAACCTACTAGGTCGACTAGGTCAACCTAGTGTATTTTTAACAATTTTTTAGCTTCTATAATAAGTTGTTATATAGCTTGGTTGATTATTTCAAAAAAAAAATTAGATTGGATTAGTTTTCTCAAATTTTCTTGATCATTAATCTCCTTCATTTCCATTTCTAATCCATCAAGAGTAGAGATGGTACCGATACCTCTAGTTATCGAGGAGCCCCATGGGACTATGCTTATGGATCATGTTATGATTGGACCTTACCATTATAATAGGTTCCATAAATCCCATAATTGGTTCACCCTTGAGGTTATTAAAACCCTTTTTATACATTATATTTATCCTACCCCTTGCATAGCAAAAACTATGTCAGAACTAGTTATTATTTCTACTTCCACTATTGTTGAGCCTACTTTTGATTGTTTCACTAGTGTTCCTTTTATTACACCTAGTTCCATTCCTTCTCCATCACCACATTATATTTGTGATGGTTTCCTTCCTTTACCTAAGATGGATCCTTTTTCTTATTACACATATGTTACACCTTCTCTTATGAGTGTTTCTCCTAAAAATACTCACAAACATATATGTTACTTTCAAGGGACAAATAATCACTCTTATACCCATTGTCATAAGTTGAAACAATATATTTATACCTTGCAGTCTTCTTCCCCATCAATAGACACTACCTTCCCTCCTCCAAAGATCCTTCCTGAATATATACCTAAGTATGGTGAGAGGTATTGTCTATGGCACCAATATAGCACACATCACACTGATCATTACCATATCCTTTAACAACATCTCAGGGACCATCTTATATTTATTATTAGACCTTATACCATTCCTCCCATAGGTAATTATCACATTAAGTCTCCCCATTATTCTCCCATAACTACACCTCATATGGTCCCTCCACGTGTGGTTCCTTCTCCACCCATGGACCCTCCTTTACCCATGGATCCCTCTTTACTGATGATTCCTACATCTCCCATAGATACCATTCCCATGCACTCTCCTTATCATACTTTACCACAAATTATCTTGATCATCCCTTTCCAAATTTCCCTCCTCAGCATGATCTAATGAGTATTCTTACTTTTTCAGTTGAGGAGATTAGAAAAGAAGTATTTTCTTAGTATTCAATAAAAATTGACAAGACACCAATAGTAGTTCATATTCAGATTCATAGAGATTTATCTAATGTCTTCAATTATGTGTGTGGATATATTTACTAGTATTTATCAACACATGCATGGTGCTTCCTCATTTTCCATTTGGATTGGATGTGTGCTCCAATCTTATTTCTATTTTTGATTACATCATTTGACAATGTGTCAAATTATTTCCTATCTTATACCATATTTCTCCTTCTTATTATACTATAGTTAGATTATTTTTTGTTTTTAAATTTCACATATACTTATCTTTTACTTATCATTATTTTTTTTCACTTGTCATTATTTTCTTTTCGTTTAGATTTTTTTCAGAACTCTTCCCTTTTATCTTCATGACTATTTTATTTATTGTCTTTATTTACATAGATATTTGTCATGGTGACTTGGTTATATCTACCCTCTTCCCTTTAGTTATTATCTCCTTTTACCATGTGATCAGTTACCAAACAATCTTTCTCATTACTATTTCCTTTTACTGGTCCACCTTTGGATCTCCTTTTTCCTTCTTCCTTTTCTACAA
>JARHVA010007113.1:715000-717500 GCA_037957365.1 Torreya grandis | reverse complement strand
TTTTAAAACATAAAATGCATTGGATTTGTGGTGACATAAAAAACATTTCCACTACAATATGCCTATCTTCCAATTTTTTTGATTTTTGGCTATTTTTTACACTAAATTCTATAGGTTTGCCTAGTGTGCTTTTACATTGGATGCCTTCACTTTCTTGAAGTCTTATTCTTTATCTACAACATTAAGGTAAGTTAAAGGTATGTGTTTTTCAATTTTATTCTTTTATTTATCTTATTTTATTCTTATTAAACCATACTTAGCATCACCATTGTGTGTTACCATGTTCTATCTTCAAAGCACCATCCCATGTTACACTTATGTGACACGTGATGAGATTTGGCTAAGCTATATATATACACATAATATTTTAAAAATTTTACTGATTACTGACACTTTGTATCTAATAAGAACCTGTTGAGTCTCAATCTCTCAAAGTGCATGTCCTAAGGGATGCATCAAAAAAGGGGTTCACAGACCATATGTGCTTCATAATATTATTGTTCCTTTTTCCACTTAACATATACACACTTGTATCTAAAATCCTTAAACCTTAAGCTTATTCTTCTCTTTCCTATACATTATAGTAATTCTAATGATTTGTTCCTTCATTTCTTGCCTTGTTACCTTTTTGACATGTTTAACAAAGTAGATCAACTTGGTTAACCTAGTGTGTTTTGGGAACACTTTAGCTCTTTGGTTTGTTATCCTCCCGATCGATCTAGCATAGACCTAGTGAGTTATCCTAAAAACATGCTAGGTTGACTCAATTGACCTAGTAAAATTGACATGTCTAAATTTTTTTATGTAAGATACTACTATATACACAACATCATTTACCACCATTACAGAAGAGAGAGAAGAATCAAGTAAAAAAGTGTGAAAGAACATCTACTTATTGACCATTATACTTGACGAATAAAGATTTAGGGTTTAATACATTATTTGGATATCTAATATTATCTTATGGAGAAGTATTTTGGATGCTTAGGTAGGTTGTGTATCATAGAGCTAATTTAGCTTTGTTATCCTTATAAACCACAACAATATCTTGTCAAGCACCTTAGCCAAGGGAGAGATTAAGGATTGACAGGTTCATCTTCAAAGGTAAGTATTCCTAACATTATTTCTCCTTTGGAATAGTAGATAGATAATGTGGTATGTATTTTTCTCTTCTATGTATTAGGATTCAGTATACATTGACATGAGCATATGTCTCATATGTATTTTTAGTTTAGTTATTGTTTATTTCTTTTTTCTAAACCCCTACTTTATGCCACAAGCTTTGGTGTGCACTAGATTACTTTGAATTTCTTATTATTAGAATACTTTACTCCCTTGTTTGTTAGTATAAGTGAAATATCAAATCATAGGACTCTTTTAGAGTTGTTGTGTGATTGTGTTAGACTGTAGGCTTTAGAACCTTTCCTATCATGATGTGTTGTGTTAAGTGATATAAGTGATCCCCTAATCAGGTCTAATATATCCCCATATTGGTTATGATCCCTCTTAACAAGTGTATACCTAATCAGAGTTGTAGGTGTACTCTATATTATCTGATCTAAGATTAATTCATGTACATCATGCAATTTTGATTGCATACACCATCCACCATCAATCCCAAAAACTGGCTATGATTAATTTATGTACATATTTATGGATAGGAAAATGTTTATCAATTAAAGGAAATGGATCATTAGTGGATGGGTCAATGAATAGGTCATAAATGAAGGATTTTGATTTTTTTACCTAAAGTGATAATAATTTATTATCATAATATACCCTACAAGTATCACTATATGAGGTCCATCTATGAATTTGTCTCATTATAGAGTCAATTTGACCTAATAAGGTATCTACGGAATTGCCTATAGGTATGGTAAAAATGGGATCACTCAATCTCTCAATTAACTCTTCAATTTCAAATGTATTTCCCACAATGTTATGAATTACAATCTCTTGACTACTAGTGGGATTTTGGTGAAATTTAGGAGGGTTAGGTGGAGGGATAAGAGGAGGAATATGAGTGTTTTATGGAAGGTTAGGAGGAGGAGAAACAATATAGTTCTATGGAGGGTTAGGAGGGTCAATAGGATAAGTTATTGAAAAAAATCAAATTATAATTAAAAATTAGGGTTAAATATTGAAAATAATGTAAAATTAGGGTTAAATAAAGAAGATTTTTTATCATTTGCCTCTCCTACATAGCATCATCATCAATAAAAATCTTTATAGAAGTAATTTGGTAGCTTCCTAGCACTCTTTGGTCTATTTCACCTAAAACATGATGACAAAAGATAGAGGAGAGCAAGGAAACTTGAATGCAAAATGTGGATTTTATATTAAGGTTTTTTTTTCATACATAGATAATGTTATCACATTATTGAAAATGATGATAATGTGATCATGTTATTTTTTAATATAATTCAATCACCTTATATAATAATGTGGTCACATTATGGCTCAATAATCACCAAGCCATAATTCAAACAAAATGATTATG
>JARHVA010007113.1:680000-712500 GCA_037957365.1 Torreya grandis | reverse complement strand
CATGTAGCTACATGTACTAGCAGTAAAAAAAATTTAGAGGATATTTTCACTAGCATACATATTGGTATAAAACATTACCAAGATGAGAGAACTAATCTGAAAGGAAAAAGAAATTATCAAGGATTACAATCAATGCTTCAAATTCATAATGGAGAAACTATAAGAACCTATGAATGGAAAAAAAAAGTAATAAAATTATTCATATCTAGATTAATGCCATGTCATAAAGATAATATGGATGGTAAGATCATCAACACATTCATAGAAACATTAGAAGTGGTGACAAGGCTCAAAGCACAATCTTAGAGAAGAGATACAAATACCTCATTAAGATACCATGTTGAAAGATTATAATTATATTTTGAAAAGTTAAGATAATAAAAAGAGATACATATGAATGTAGATGATTATGTAGTACTATATAATAAGCACACACCACCATGTCAAAGAATTTGGTGTACCACTTATTATGTAAAAGGGTTCTCTAGGATAGAATGGCTATATAGTGATATATCAAAAAGAGAAGTGGTGATAAGATTAGTAAAACCAACAATAGGGATGACTCCACCAAATGAACAAGACATATATGGTGAAAGTATTTACTCCATAATATGTAGAGTATATGATCCATATCCATAAAAATTTACCCTGATGGAAGCGGTACCCCATATAAATAAAATAATGCACTACACTAGTTGTGGGTCACTCAATCAATATAATCATAACTTATATGCTATAGATACACTTCTAGATGTTTAGGACACCATTGAGATAAGATTAAAAATATTAAAACAAATATCATTAACATAATTAGCATTGAATAGTGTTAGTATATGACACCCTAGTCAACAATATGAAACACCTTCAAATTTTCAAAATACCTAACCGCAATACTATAATAACAATCAATGAGGGTATAACGGAGGAAACTAGGGAAGTTATAGAGGAGGAAACTATGTAAGTGAAAATTACCAAGGTATAAGATGATATAATCAAAATTATAACTAGGGGTATAATTAAGAGAGAACCCCATATACATGTTACAAGTGTGAAAAGGTGGGGTACATTGCTATAAATTGTGATGAAGAACCATAAATGGAATTAGGATTAATCCATGAAAAAGGTACACATGATTCATTTTCATGTCATAAAGTAACAAAATTCTAAAAAAATAGTGGAAAAGAAATGGAAGAATTAGAAGAATATCTACCATTGAAGGGGCTAAACATATCAAGAAAATAGAAAAGGCATAAGATACAAAAGGGTGCTACAATTAAGTTTACTATGAAAAGAAATACGAGAAGAAAATTAGAAAAATAGGTAAGTTCATATCAAATAATCATAATGTCAAAAAAAATTAGACATGCTCAAGAAATTATAAGATAAAAAAAAGAGAGGATATAGAAAAATACTTTCCATATCATGAAAAATGATTCACAATAGTGAGTAGTGGTAACCATCAAAAGTGGGAAGAAGATAGTGAAAGGTAAAGAAGTATCCATTGACACTAATATAAAAGTAGAGACAAATGAAAAATGTGAGAAACCAAATATCTATGAACATGATCACATTGGAGATAAAATAAGGAAACCAAAAAATTAAAACACAAGACAAGGTTTAAGTTAAATTGACATATTTTGATGAAAATGAGGTCAGTGACCTTAAACTACTAATAAAATTAATAAATAAATCATACCTATTAACTAAGTTCACTTAGTTCTCTAAATATTAGAAAAAATGAGCGAGAGAGAGAGAGAGAGAGAGAGAGAGGAGAGAGAGAGAGAGAGAGAGAGAGAGAGAGAGAGAGAGAAGAGAGAGAGAGAGAGAGAGAGAGAGAGAGAGAGAGAGAGAGAGAGAGAGAGAGAGAGAGAGCGCATAGAATGGGAAAACATCTAAATAAAAATACAAACAATGTATTCAGAACAAACTAGAATTTGAAACAAAACATTAGTTTTAATAAATTTAAAAATAAATGGTCAAGAAATAAATAAAACATTTTTATACCTTTGCACAAATACAAATGTAATACCATAGAGCACATTGGATTTATTGTAAAAACCACACTTACATGCAGTGGCATATGATATTGCCATGGCCAATAAGACTCTATGCCCACTAGTTACCACTTTAAATAATGTTGAATTTGATTTTATGGGAATAGATAAAAAGGTAGATTTTGAAGAAACTGATATTTGTGATACTGCTTACCCAATAGCGTTGAACCTAGAATGGTTTGTAGAATGTAATGGAACGTTACACTATGAAGATGAATTAATCACATTCTAAATAAAAGTATTAGTGTTTGAGGTTTAACTGTGATCGTTTGCTTTTAAATATTTGAATTTACAAAGGAAAAAACTAGTGCTCTTTATTTTGGCCATATATTTTGATCCAAGATGAATTTGCTAATGGTATAAAATTAAAAGATGAAAATAAATAATTTTAGAATATAATGAACCTATTTATGTGGTATAATTATTAATAAAAACAAATATAGTAAGCTCCAAATTTGATTTTGTGTTTTGCGTTTGACTATAAGCAACCCGAAAAGGATAATTGAGCTTGTTCTGATGGTTTTTTGATGTTTCATGTTGACTTAAATATTTCACTTCACTAAAACCTTATAGATGAAGTGGTCTCAAAGGGACTAAACCCTTTGTTAAATGGCTTGTTAAGTCTCAACATCTAATTTATAGATTTTTTCCCTTTGGGGACCATATAACAATACAAATGAAACTTTAGATTAAAAACCATTTTTTCCATATAATTATCATTGATTCCGGGGTTAAAAGGTATCAATCCTTAAATATTTTTGCTTTGTACAAACCTTTGAGAGAGAGGTGTAATTAAAACACCACCATAATTTATTACTTATCTCCTTCAAGATCTTGATGAGGAACCAAGAGAGTCACCAAAATAGTTAATGTATCAGCTCAGTCATTGAATTCCCTGTGTATTGTAGAGATACTGAAAGCATCAAAGATTTCAATTTGGTCCCAAACTAGATTGTGGTAATGGTGCAATCTCTCATTTTTGGTTTGGTACAGGTTCATAACCTGGAAAACCACAAGCTCAACATCTCCTTTGGTGTGAAGGAGTTTGATGCCCCTGTCTTGAGCAACCTTCAAATCGAGTAGTAGAGATTCATATTCAGTAGTATTATTGGTGTTGATGAACTATAATTTATAATAATAGGAGGAAATATCTCCTTAAGTAGGTATAATTTATAAGTAGGTCAGTCTGTCTTATATCTCTAAGTGCTCTTACATAATGTCTTGTTTATTGTTAGGTCATGTTGTTTAAGTAATTATATAGTGTGTTATTGTTTATTTACTTTTGTTTTGATGTGTCTAATTTATTCAAGAGTTTTCAAGATGAAGGAAGGATTCATGTTACAATCATACTTCATCTGTCTAGTCATCATGATCAAGCTTAGTCAAATTTCTAGGTTACATGACCTACAGGCTAGTCAAAATAGTTGAGTCACCAAAAATTTTGGTCAATTTATATTCCGAGACCTAGAAATTGGCCAACCCTATATCTTGGAGTCATATTCCATATTTGACACCTAGTTGTTAGTCACGTTGTGAGTTCTGTAGGCATGTATAGTCAGTCCATTAGCTAGTCACATTTCAAACTTGCCTTAGCAATATTAATAGGTATTTGTACCCTATGTCAAGCTTGACTCAGATAGTGTCATGGTGTCCAAAATTTTTAGTTTTCCAAATGCTAGAACTGGGAATGGTTGTGGCATGGTTGGAAGAAATATGGATAGAAGATAAGGATATTGAATTTGATGACCTCAGTAAAATTTATACTCTTAAGAAATTTTAGAAAATAGAATATGACTTGGATCATAATGATGAGGGGGAAGCAGTTGTAGAATGAGAAGTAGATATACCCTCAAGGGATGAATTTAGGCCTTCATGTATTATAAGCCAAAAACCATAGTGTAGAAGGAAACCACCATACAAATAAAAAAATCCCCACTACACATGAAAATTTAGTACCATAGATAAAAAGTTTTTGCTACATACAACATGATTTAGATAATATAATACCTAAATCTACTTGTAGTAAATAATCAATGAATATTTAAAATAGATGGTGAGTGTATTTCCACAAGAAAATATAATGATGAATCCATTGGTGATACACTAACAATTATTTTTGGAAGATGGTGGTACACCGCTTGAAAAACCATATATACTTCATAAAATTTATGTGTATTACTAAAAAGATCTGCCAAATCAAAAAGCTACTTTCTAGACATAATAAGTCATGTGGGATAAATAAATGCATGGATACATATTGACACATGAAAATACATGAATAATAAGAGAGGAAAATTATATACGCCTATGAGTATAATTATTTTTATAGACATTGGAAGTTATTCCATGAGTCCATAAACATGTTACCTAAATCAAGAGATATGGAAGGGAACTAGTACATGGGTAGACTTTGAATAGATTTTTATAGAACTTTAAAGTTCTAGGACTAGTATAATAGAGTTTTTAGATCATTATAGAAAATAAAAATGTTCTTAGTTATGAAAGACTCCACCAAAAATAAAAAAAAATATAAAATAAATTTATAGGAAAAAAAAATTGGTCATGTTGATGACTAGGGACATATTAGAACAATTGTGAGAGATTTACCAAAAACTACGGAAAGAAATACAAATTTGATAGACGTTGAACAACTAAAATATTGAAAAAAGTACAAAACATGAGTAGGATAAGGAAGAAAAATTAGAAAACATCAAAATAGACATTAAAGAAGAAAAAATAAAACTGACACCAAATAATATAAAATAATGTACTTCTTCCAACCTCTTAAAATTAGATAAGAGAATATCACCATACAAAGAAATCCATAAATGGAAAAATTAATTAATTATTGGGCAGGAGAAGAGGTGGAAAATATACTATATCTATTAAGGAAATTTTAAAATTTATTCCCAATAACATTAACTGATCTCAAAGGAATCAAGGAATATGTGGCTACTATGAAGATCTAGTTGACAAAGGATATTAAACCACTATGGAAAATATTGTATAAATTAATTCTTAATGTTAAGGCAAAAATCAAGATTGAAATTGATAAAATATTAGTTGGCGAAATTATAACTCCTATGAAAGATATTGAATGGATAAACCTCATGTTGATTTAGAATAACAAAACTTGCAAGATGTGAATCTATGTTTATTACAGATAATTGAATAAAGTAAGTCTTGATGACCCCTTCACAACACCAGTCACTGAAGAGATATTAGAGAGTGATATAGGTAGAGAAATATATTCATTCATTTATAGGTTTTAGGATACCATCAGGTTAGGATACCACCATAAGATCGATAAAAAGATATATTTATGATATAATGAGTATCATTTGTGTATACAGTGATGCCATTTGGATTTAAGAATGCACCGATTGTGTTCAACCACATAAATAATCAATGTATTTCAATATTTCATACATGAATTTTTTGGAATTATATTTGTATAATTGGATAATATATTGGTTAATCAAAGACCATGTTTAGACAATGTCGATGATGTTTCAATATGTAGACAATTAAACATTATTCTAAATTTCAATAAATGTATCTTTGTTACACCCTTTGGTACTTTCATTAGATACATAATATGTAAATAAATATTTATGGTAGATCCCCTTGAAACTACCATTAATCATAAATTTACCACCACCCAAGACACAAAAGGAAGTTATAACTATCTTGGGATATACTAGATATCACCATAAATTCATAATAAATTACATAGTTATAAGTGCACCCATAGAGGAATTATTAAGGAAGTGACATAACCAACCATTAGATTGGTCACAAAAATGTCAATAATCATTTGATACACTAAAAAATAATATTATGTATCCCCTAATTATTTTATTTCTATATTGTAAAATCCCATTCCATATACATGTTGATGCCTCTAGAATTGTAAAAGGATCAGTCTTATCATAACCTTGCAAAAATATAAATCATAAAATTACATTTTCTAGAAAAAACACCTAGAGTGGAAAGATATTATTCTACTACATACAGTGATGAACTCATTATGGTCTAGGTGGTGCATAATTTTAATCATTAATTATTGACAACCATAGTTATATTTCTTATAGATATTGAGACACTTATGTATCTAATAAATAAACCAATAATACAAGGATTTGCCACTGGTTCATATTATTCAAATAATTTGATTTCAAAATTATGGTGAAATAGGGAAAAACAAACAAGGGACCTCACTACCTATAAATAATAATAATATGGGAATATATGGGACCAATTGAGGATGGGCTTCCTTGATATCATCTCTTCCACATAGAAGCAATACCTAAAGATATGGAAGGTGTTTCACAATTCTTATCCAATAAAGTGTTTCTAGAAGAGTACAATACATTAAAGAATAAATGATTGATGATCTAGGTATTTCCCTTTACACTAATTGAAGGAAGATTATAAAATAAATTAAGGAATGAGGTACAACATAGAGTGGTGTTACCACATGAGTGGCATAATATGTAAGATAATCACATGATGGGGTTGCAAGAGAGCATAACTCTAGAAAAGATATGGATACAAAAATATTATGGGTGGGCTTATGGTGGCCATACATTTTTAAGGATCCATGTAAGTATGCAATAAAATAATACATATTTCAAAGAGGGGGTAAGATGAATTCTAAATATGAGATCTCTCTCCACCTCATCTTGGTAATAGACACATTTTAAAAATGGGAAATTGATTTTATAGATCACTCGTTACCACCCACAAGAGAATGAAACTGTTGAGGCATTCAAAATAGTATTAGAGAAGGTATTAACTAAATTTTGAAATACATATATAGTTTATTTGGATACCAAGATACGAACACTCTTATAATCTTACCACACTACTTATAAATAGTTGACTAAATACTTCCCATTTCAATTGGTTTATGGATTAGAAGCAATAATGCCAAAGGAATACATATTGTAAAGTTTGAGTTTTATAGAGAGGTTCAGGATGAGTGAGAAATATTCCATTAAAGAAAGGTTGATGGAATTAAAAAAATTGATGAGAAAAGCTTGTTATTAGTGTATAATCAAATGCAAGAGAAAATACACCAAAAAGCTTGGCATCATAGATATATAAAAGCGAAAGATTTTCAAATTAGGTAAAATGTTTTGCTATATGATAACAAGTATAAAAATATGAGAAAGATAAAAATAAGGTGCCATTAACCACAAATAGTTTAAAATATTTGAGACTCAGGAGTGATCAAACTAAGTACATTATCAAGTACATTGTGATAAGGATTGGTCAATAGAGCTTGACTAAAACCCTACATGTCATATAATTATGGTGGTAGATGATAAAAATATATATGATAAAACTACCAATTTGGTACTTTCCTTTTAGTTGGGTGAATTTTGGTATAAGATATTATGGTTATCTATATCAGATACTTAATTTTTTGGTCATAGATTATGTCACCTCCTCATTAGGTTGGAACTATCCTCCCAAATAGGAATGTTGAATAAGATTATTATGGTAGCCCCAAAATAATTGTCTCATTATCTTGTTGTGTGATGATATTAAAACACCCTAGTGGGATAAACAATTAAAATAAAAATAAGGACATAAGTGACGATAAAATATTAAAACATGGAAAAATGATAAAAGAATTAAAATAATAATAATTAAAACCTTACATAAATATAAAATGGATAAAAGTAAAAAATAAAGTTATAGATCATGTGCAATAATAAATTAGGAATGTGAGGTAAGAAAGAACATATGTTGGTAATTACATGGGTAAAAATATTCCTAATACTTTCCCAAGTATTTCCTCATATATAAAAACTAGAATAAAAATATCAGAACCAAGGAAGAAATGAATACAAAGTTGTACCAAAAAAATATATTTTATAGTCAAACCAATTCACAAATCATTACACAAACAATATATGCAAATAAGTGAAAAACATATTTGCATAAGAAATGAATGAGCAATGGTAAAAGAAAAATAATTTAAAATAAAAATACAATAGAAAATATTTGATAGTAGTAAGATATCATGAGATTTAAAAAAGTAATTAAAAATTTTCTCCACAAATACATAATTTGGAAATTTGGAAAGGCAAAACATTTGAGAGTGATCAAACTCCACTTGTGTTGAGCACTGCCTACATACCATATAACCAGAGGGGGATCAAAATCCATATAATTCTTCCATGATATGGTGGTGTGTTAGAAAGACTAGTGTAATTTTAGATGATTTTAAAATTATCATGTGATTAAGTTCTTCAACTTTGACTTGTAATCTAGGAGGTGTATTCAAACATTGGCCTACGGATACTAGGGTTTTATGTATTCAAAATTAAGAGAATCATGGATTTTGTTTTCAATGTGCAGTTAGAAATATGGTAGTTTTCAATGTGTGGGATCTTAGGTGAAAAAACTTGTGAAAATGTGTTTTTATAGTGATCAATAAATAATTACTTTAAATGGGACTTAATAAACATGTGGGATGGATCATTACATAAACTATAATTTGATTAGATATCATTTACTTGGTAAAAATATGAATTTGATAGAATTGGACATGACTAGGAGAAGGATATTCTAAATGGCATGCTTTTGTATGAGAATCAAATATATATAATTTGGGAGCATGGTTCAATCAAGGGATGATCTTGAGTTATTTTGAACGAGGAATATGGATGTTTTGAGATCATTAGTTAGTTGTAAGAATAGTTTATCTATATATAAAGTGAAGGAATGATGGTTGAATTATCATGAAATAAGGAACATGATAAATGTTTAAAAATGGTGGTCACGAGTGCATTGTTTCAGATTAAAGGTTAGTTTATGTGTATAAAATATGGTTGTGACATTTGGCAACCATATATTTCATTTTATGGATAAAAATGAATTGAGAGAGTGTTATTGTCAAAATGTTATACAAACATATTAATAATTACAAGAGAAAAATCCCTTGTGTCATTATCCTAGTAGAATTTGGAAGAACACCACTTATTGAAACAATGATTTTCATGTGGTGGTAATGATTCATAGACTCATAAATTGGCTAACTCATAAAGTAACCACCCTTGATATCTACACCTTTTTTTAATATCCTCTATGGAGAAACAAAAGGTAAGGTTGATTCAAATTGGTATGTGAGAGCCTCCTTATTATGTCTTCTAATTAATATCCATTATGGCAATTCACCCCTAAATAACTTCTCAATAGATGCTCACGTTATCTCCAACAAAGACATTAACAATAGAAACTATATTAATATTTACAATTCCTACATCTACTCCACACAATCTCAATCAAAAGAGTCACTGAGATAAAAATTCAACACTAATCAGACTTATATCTTCACTTCAACGATGATTTCATCCAACTAGGGGTTAAATTCAAAAACCAACCTTGTACATCAGATAATTTTTTATCCCAGTTGGTTATTCAACATTTCACTTCAGAATAAAGAAGGAAACACACACACACACACACACACACACACACACACACACACACACACACACACACACACACACACACTAATACTATAAAATAAAAATAAAAATATATTATTTCATAAATTTAGACATTCCACTAAATAAATTCATATGATTCAATATTGTCAAAAAAATAAAAGCATATTTCATGGCTAAAACACATTAATATGTTCATACAATCATCAAATTAAAACCCTATCTCTAACCCCTTGGTATATGAAAAATAGTGAGCTTGTACCCTAAGGGATTCCCTTGCTCAACTCAAGAGTTTTCTTTCATTATGTTGTCATTGAGAGAGACCATTATATCCATTGTGAACATCATCATTGTCATATTTTATCTTTAGATTATGAGATCAAGTGCCATTTTTTTAAGATGGCCTTTTTATTATGATATAAGGGGATAGTTAGTTAACATGTTTAGAGATTATTTTGGCTTTGTATAAACATTTATAGCTTATGAAGACCATATATTTTTATCCCTCTTCTTTTAGCAAATGTTCAACCTTCACCAACATATTTTCATACATGAGCTCCCAAGGGGATTTTCACTACCTTAATTACATTCCACTTCCACCCATATCACATCATCAGTAGGAAGAACTATCTTATCCATCTTTAGAAATATATGTTAGACTAGTATTGAGTTTGAGACTTTTTTCACACACATACCACACTTCTTCACCACTTTGAATATCATAAATACTTGTTGAGAGCCACAAGATTCAACTCACTATGTAAGAGAGTCATCTTTTTTGTATTCTTCATAATATCTTGTTATATACCATTGTGTCTTTCTATTTATTCATTGTGTGTGTGGTTGTGTGTGTGTGTGTGTGTGTACCATTATACACCTCCTATCTTCTTTACATTGTGTTTTTTTTTTTAAATTTAATAAATAATTTTTTATATATATTGAATTAATTATCAACCTATATAAAATGTACAACTTTCTAAGTTATAATTTAAATAAAAATTTATAAACTAAATATCATTTATAAACCTTGTTTATCTACCGATCAATTAAATAGATTGATAATGTAAATAAATAAATAACTTGTTGTTGTTGTTGTTAGGAGGAGGAGGAGGAGGACTCGATAATGAAATTATTAACACTTTATTTATTTCCAATTTTCTTTGCTTTGGATGTGGCTCATTGAGAGATACTAAGTTAACAAATTTAAACATTGGGTTCTACCATCACACTTTTTTATGTATTACTCTAATAATGATCATAAAATAAAATGTCATAATCATTGGCAAAGGAATTTAAAAAGTACAAACAATCATAGCAAGTATATGTTAAGATTCATCAAATAGTCATGGAATTAAAAAAAAATTAAATATGGTCAGCATATTGATTATAAAATAATTTATAAGATTATAATCCTCTTTGAATCATTAAAAATTATGAATAATTGATTAGAATATATATATTTAAAAAATTAAATGATTAATATTATTTTGATAATAATATTTTTTATTTATCAAATTAATTATAATTTATTTTAATCTATTTAATATTAATAATAGAAAAATGTTTTATATCTATCTTTCATTTATTTTGTTAAGATTAGTAAAAAATCTCAAATTCAATTATTTATATAACTTTACCCACATTCCACATTTGAAATTATTATAAAAGTCACTTTTTTTTAAATATTATTTAATTTAATTTATCTTGTATATTCTTTTAAATATATTATTATATTCTTATTTTCGTTACATTATATTTTATACAATCCTATAAAATATTTTTAATAAACTTTAAGTTAATAAATTAAAATAAATTATTTATCAATACTTATAAACTCGATAACTTCTTATTAAAGTATAATCTAAATAGAAATTTTAAAGCCAAATATCATTTATAAACTACCTTCTCCTCGCATTCAATTAAATAGAATGACAGCAAAAATAAATTTCATTGTAATAAAAGTAAATTGATAGCTCTTTATTTCAAATTTTGTTTGACTAGTACGTGGGTCATCGAATTATATTAAGTTAACAAATTTAAATCTTGGTTTCCACATGCACTTCATTATTACATTGCAGTGATGACTAGACGTGCACGTCTTTTGCATGTGGAATACATTTAATGTCCATCCTTACGCTAATAATAGAATTAAAAAAGAATGAAGAATGGTAGCAGGTATATGTCAAGCTTCATCAAAATATTCATGGAAATTAAAAAACATAAAAATGGCCGGCCTAATGATCATAAAAGAATCAAACAATTGTAAGCAATTCATTACAATATTCACGCCTAAAGGAATAAAAGTCAACGACCTTCTGCGTGCTCCGTTATCAATGACAATCAGATAGCACCAATTTCCTTTGTATTTTATGAGGCTCGTTCTTGACATGTTTCGTTCATCTGATAAAAAAATCCAAACAACTGTAATCAAATCATTAGACTATGTCAACGACCTTCTGCATGCTCCATCATCAATGACAATCCGATAGCAATATTTTATGAGGCTCGTTCTTTACATGTTTCGTTCATCTCATAAAATGCGGTTCACAAAATCTTTTCATATTATCCTAATATTAGACTTTGGGAGGATTGTTCGCAACTTATACAACATAATTATTTATATATTTTTAGGTCGTTTCAATTAATCAATTACCAGGGTATTTATTATTGTGTGAGTGAATATTTAATATTTTCTTATGGAGCACTATTTACATATAAATGATGATAATTTGGATTGTAGGATTTGTTTTATATATGTTGCATTTTTTGATATTAAAATTCTCACTTTTAAAGAAGTAGTTAGTTAATAAGATTATTAGCTAACATTAGTATATATTTTGATATTTATTTTTTTTCTTTAAAGTATTTGAAAATCATAAAAATAATTAAATCAATTTAAAAAAAAGGAGAAAATAGATATTGTGAATATATAAGGGTTGTGGTAGTTATATGTTTGAAATAAAGAAGTTAATAAAAAATTATTGTAACAAAATGAATGTAAAGATGGCATCCATTTTTACCAAAAATATGTTTCACATGATTTGGAATATTGAGGTGGTCAAGATCATGGTGGAGACTCTTGTTTGGAAGGTGTGGAGTGGCTTAGTCGAATGGTCAAACTTTTTGCCAAATGTAATTGGCATGGCCCTTCTCTTTTTTGGCTCAGAGTGTATTGTTCTGGTCCCTCTGACTATATTTCATGATATATTATGTCACTATGTAAAACTATTTGAAACATTGAAGGCATTGGTGGAGGGCTCTTCGAATGTCATCCCTTCAAGTCTCTCCTATAATGTGTGGATGTAACCTCTGCCCTCCCTATCTCTTTCATTAACATATTTGACTCACTTTTAGCTTCTACAACATAGTTCCTTGTGGACTTATGTTCCATCATAGGGGTTGTGGCTTCCATAGAAGAGGAGAAGGCTGGCATTCCTAACAGTGGTTAGTCAAAGGAATCCATATTCATGATTTCTAGACTCGTGCATGGTAATTTGCATCCAATGATAGATTCAATTAGTTTAGGAGATGTAGGGAATCTGGGCCTAGCTCATAAGTCTACACATTTGAAACCTCTCCCACCCCTATAGGTGGACTTTTCAATGCTTTTTGATTACTCTTATTGTATCTTATGTTTCACTTATCCTTGAGGTTTGTCTTTCAATACTATGTACTTTCTCTTTAGCACTTACTCTTAATTGATTATTTCTGCTTCAACCAAAAGAACACCTATTTTTTACTTTTCTACTTATTCATTTACATGGATAAAAGCCTCGGCCTCAATATTATTCATAAAAACAATATCACAATAAAATAAAATCAAAATAAACATTTTTTATTTCTCTATTTATTTAGAACATTTATCTTATTGAAAATGACTTAATTAATTAAATATCATATAATAATTCTAACTTTTTCTCATTGTTTTTTTCAAAATATTTACATATATTTCCCAACAAAATTTTAATGGATTAATAATATAAATACATTTTCATATGTGCACAATAATACTAATCTATATCTTCACTTCTGACCACGTCAATAATTATATAGATGGCATATCATCACCATAACCAATCCTAAGACAATGTGGCATTCAAAACCTTATTAGGGCCTGAATAATTGGTTAATTTATTTTATTTAAAAAAAGAGTGATGTAATAACATTTAATTTATAATAATAAATTTCTATGATATCATAAATATGTTTATAATTATAATTTATAATGATAATTGTGGGTAGTGGAGAATAATAATACTCAATATAAATGATTATTGGTCACATTTAAATGTTACATACATTTAATTAATACAATGTAATTTAAAAATAAATTTGACATTCATTTTATTATTAAATATATATATATATATATTTTTTAATTATTAATGTTTTGAAAAATTTATAAAAGAAGTTATTTGTCCAAAAAAATATATTTGAATATAATTTATTAATACAAAATAAAATTGAAATCAATCATCACTAATCAATAATTTTTGTTTTAAAATAATAAAATTATCAATCAATATAATTTATCATTAATTCTAAATAAAAAAATTACATTTATAATTTTTTAAGGTTAGTAAATTAAAATAATTATTAAAATAATTTCAATATTTACTAATTAATCATCTAATTTAGCAGCCATCCACTGTTAAATATATATTTTTTAAACTTTACAATGTTTAACATCTTATCTAAAAAGGTTTTTTAAATATAGATTTTCAGTAATGAAAGTAAATTTTTATTTTTAAAAATTAAATTCAATTAGATAATGTATCTTAACAAAGGTTTAATCACAGATTATATTTTTTTCAATTAAATTTTAGATATTTTCATCCACTTTATAGTATAACACATGTTATTATTAAATAAACAATGTCACATAATCATGTGATGTGTTTTTGTCTCAAACATTTATATATTATAATTGTTATTAATAGAAATTACGTTTAGGGAATTTATTAGAATATAAATTTTGAATTATTATAATAAAAAGATATAAAATTTCAATTAAATTAGAATAAAATTAATTAATTTTGTAATGATTTAGAGTGGTATAAGAGATTATTAATAAAATTATAGAAAATAAAATGTCAAATAAACATATATTAAATTGGAGTATGAATTGTTTTTAGATTAAATCATAGAAATATTTTTAGATCAAGATAAGAATAAAAATAATCCTTATAATTAAATTATTATTTTTCAATATATTTAAGTTTTAAAAAATCATTATTTATATATATATATATATATATATATATATATATATATATATATATATATATATATATATATATATAAACGAAGTAAATATTTATATAAATTCAAACAATTTCAACTTTTGAATATAACTTTCAAATTTTAATTTTTCAACTTTTAAACTTAAAATTAAAATCTCCTAACTCCAAATCACTAAATTTATTCAGATTGTATAAATACATCTTAACTATATATGTATCCTCATCTTACTTATAAGTCACAAACACCTTTATAGATTTCAAAACTAAGTCTTTATTTTGGGCAATATGTAGAAAAACCTAGTGTTCAATGGAAATCAAGTTACAAACATTGATAAACAAAAGTGAACTACCCATATTACACATGCAAGATTATTTTTAAAAAAAAAGAAAAAATCAATATCCAATAATAATATTTATGTTAAGTTTTAATAATTTTAAATAGTTTATGTTACATTTTATATTAAAATTTATTTTATTTATAAAGTCTAGATAATTAAAATAATTTTACAAACTTTTTAGTGGACAGTCTTTTGTGTTACCTACGTCACTATGAGTTTTCCTAAATTTAAGAGACATGGTTTGGATTTGTCTTTAGATGAGCATGAGCTTCCTACTTTAAATGATGACCATGATGACTCTCCCCACATAGAGGATGATTACAAAACTGATCTATCCACTCCTAACAAGAAGGAGTCAAACTTAGTCTTGAAAACAACTATTCAAACTATCTCTATGAGTGTTAATCTATAGATTTAAAAACCAATGGTATAGATATTGGAAATTTATTTAGTGGAAGACAAATCTCATCCCTCTGAAACATTTGAAATTTTTATACCATTATCCATATAAAATATGGAAGACAAAGGATCTGACCATATGCTTCATAGAAGTATAAATTTGGATGATGTCTCTTTGTTTCCCACTTGGTTTTTGTTGGTGTCAAGTAGTTTTTCCACTTGGTTGAAAATAACGTAGCTTATAATAGTTGGCTTGATTATACTGCTTCCATTTGTCTTTATCAATATTCTTTAGCTCCCACTCTATAATCCATGTATTGTCTTATTGTTTCAAGTCTTCCCACTACACCAAATACCTTTTATAATTCCCTTGCCTTTTGCTCATTGTCTTCATATCCAAAACTTGCACTATCTTTTCTTTATTTTTTTTGGAATCTTCTACCCCTAATTTACTTTTTCATCTTCATCATCTTCACCATATTTTCTATTAAATCCATATAAATTTGAAACATTAAATACTGGAGGTATATCAAAATTTTGTGGTAAAATCACCTCATAAGCATTATCATTGATTTTATTCATAATTATGCATCATCCAATTTCTTTGTACTTCAACTTGTTGTATGTGATTTTAAAAAAAAAATCTCTCCTAAAGTAAACCATTATCAACTCTCCTTCTTTAAATACATTGGATCTTCTTCTGGCATCTGCTAATGATTTATATTTTTCATTACCTTCTTATAACTTTCTTCTTACTCCTTGAAATTTTTGTATATGCTCTAAAAAATATTTTCTATCATCACCAATTCAATATGTAATTCAAAATTATACCAAATCTAAAATATCCATAGGATCTCTCCCATAAACAATTTGAAATTGTGACTTTCTTGTTGATCTATTCACTCAACTATTATATGCAAACTTAGATTATGGTAAAGCCAACTCTGATTGATTTGAATTATCTCCCACTATACATCTCAACAAAATTTCCAAGCTCCTATTCACAACATCTATTTGCCCATCCATTTCTAGGTGATATGCACTATCAAATTGTAGCTTAGTACCCATCTTCTCCCACAAAGTCTTCCAAAACTGAAATATAAATTTTGTGTCTCTATTTGAAGTAATAATTTATTGAACACCATGCAATCTCAAAATATACTTAAAAATAATTATACAACTCTAGTGGCATCATTGGTTTTCTTATATGCAATGAAATGAACCATTTTATAAAATATGTCTACAACAACAAAAATTGAATCATTACCTTTTTGTGTATTTGGTATTCCCAACACAAATTTTATACTCAAATCTGTCCATAGTCCTCTTGGACAATTGTATAAAGTTTAACATCATAAGTAGAATACTTTATTCTTACCTCATTCAATTTATCAATTAAATATGCTATTGTCTTTCCTTCTCGACTCACCATAGTACCAATCCCCACAAATGAAGCATCACAATCAACCTCAAGCACTTTGTTAAACTCTGATAATGCTAAAATTGGTCTTTTTGTAATATTCTTATTCGAAAATTCAAATATTTTTGTTTCTACTTTAGTCTATGTAAATTCCTTCCCTCTCATGCAATCTATTATTAGTGCCATAATACTACTAAAATTCTTAATAAATTTTCTATATAAAATTGCTAAACCATGGAAACATCTTACCTCTGTAATGCTTCTTGGAATAGGTCACTCAACAATTGTCTTTATCTTTTCTTCATCCATTTTGACACCATTTACTGAAAATAGAAATCCAAAAAATATCATACTTTTTTGCATAAACTTTATCTTCTTCAAATTTATATACAACTTGTTCTTTATTAAAAAATCCATTAGCATCATCAAATGTTGTAAGTGTTCTTATTTAATCCTACTGAATATAAAAATATCACCAAAATAAGAAACCACAAACTTGCCAATATATTCTCATAACACTGTATTTATCACTCTCATAAATGTGCTAGGGCTATTCGATAATCCAAATCACATCACCATCTACTCATAAAAGCCATCCCTAGTCTTGAATACAATTTTCTATTCATATCTTTCATGAATTTAAATCTAATAATAACCATTACTTAGATCAATCTTGGTAAAATATTTTTCTTATGAAAGCACATCCATCATATCATCTAAATGAGGTATATAAAACCTATAATTTATTATAATTTTGTTAATTTCTATACTATCCACACACATTATCCACCCTCCATATTTCTTTAGAGTTAGAAATGTTGGTATTACACACGGACTCATACTCTCTCTTATCAACTTCTTTTTTACCAATTCGGTAACCTATTTATTTAATTCTACATGTTCTGTTGGACTCATCATATAAGTTGGTGGATTGGGTAGAGTTTATCCTTGAATTAAATCAATTTGATAAAGAATATTTCTCTTCAGTGGTAAACCTATGGTAACTTATCAGGCATAACATCTGCATATTTTTTCAACACTCTTGTTGCTTATCTTGGTATTGAAAACATTTCTATTTCTTCATTTTTTTCTACTAATATATAACAACCTACCACCTTCATATCTTGGATAAATTATTTATTAGAGAACATGTTTTCTATCTTCTCTTCCTCTTTAAGAGGTAACAAAACTACCTTTGTACCACCTTTCTAAAAAGTGTATGTGTTCTTTACTCAATCATGAATTACTTTTCTATCAAATTGTCATGGTCTCCCCAATAGAACATGACATACATCCATCAAAATAAAATCAGACCATATTTCATCATTGTAATATTTTTATATAGAAAACTTGATTAAGCACCTTCTATGTATAATAACTTCATTCCCATTATTAAACCCTGAAATCTGATAAGGATTAGGATGCTTTTCACACTGAAAATTTAGTTTATCTATCATTTTTTTAGAAACCATATTTTCACAACTACCACCATCTATAATTACTTGTTATACCTTTCCATCTAAAGTAAATCTTGTTTAAAAAATATTTTATCATAACCATATATTAAAACCTTCTTTATTCTACACTTGTTACTTCCTTGGAGCAATCATGGTTCTTCCCATTGTGAGATTCTCTCCAACATCTACTGGTATAACTTTAGTATTTTTCTCTTCTATTTCAGCTTCAATTAGATTTACTCTTGGGTGATCTTTTTGCTTACTTTATTGATCTTTATAGTGTGGACACTCAAACACTATGTGTCATTATTTTCCACATCTATAACAGACATAAGATCTATGCTAATTAGAAAACCATCCTATAAAACCAACATAATCTTGTCTTCTCTGAAATCCTCTTACTTTTTGTTGGTATTGAAACCCTTACCTATTATCATCTTGCCTTTCTGCACCATGTGATGATTCACCTCTATTTGTATTAGACCCAACTCATCCTTTATTTGAAAGGGATCCTCCTCTTCTTGGACCAAGAGACATTCTTCTAAAATTTTGTTTATTTATTTTTATTCTACCTTTAAAACTAATTGATAAGCCTCCTCTATGTAAAGTATTATATGCATGTTTTTTTAGATTTTACAAAACTCTCACTCAAGATTTTTCCAAGAATCCATTGCCACAACCATGGCTATTAACACATTACTCACATAATTACAAACTATATATTAATAGAAGAATAGATTATAATGTGAATCACTCCTCTATATCTCCATATATTCCATGCTATGAAATACACTCTAGGAGTGTCTATAAATAGGAGACAAAGAGTGAGTGAGTGGGTAAGTCGGGGTAGGTATGTCAACATAATGCTGACATCCACCTAACTAAGCTTAATAAGTAATTAACCCACATTAATTACTCTAACACTCTCCATTAAGTGTAAGTTAAGGAGCAACAAAAAATAAATGAGTGTAAAAATCCTTAGAAGATAGGTTCTGACAAATATGCCATGTTGGGTACCGATTTACAAAGTCAATAAAATCAAGTGAAGAAGCCAAGTGTCATGATGGATCCTAATCTATCTTGCTAGAATACATGGATGCCAAACACTATAACTACCAAGTAAAATAGGAACTAGTGTTGAATACAAGGATAAAATGGAAGTAACATTGTTCTCTAAAATACTGGGTAGAAAATGAAACTTAATGAAGCATTACACAACATCCCCCTTTAATGATGAACACTAAGTGAAAATACTCATAATATCTGCATGAGTGGTTTGAATCCACTACTTAAACATCAAACAAGTCAATAATGTACACACCAGAATAGCTCCATATCATGATAAATGAGACTATTAAAGTACCTAAGAAGATAAGATGACATTGGGATTCACCAGAATAGCTACAATCAATATGTGGGAGACTATCAACTAAAAAAAAATGCTATAAAAAATATAGAAGGGTACACCAAATAAGGTCAACAAATGATGAGACATTATGCAATACTCATATGGGTTTTGATAAACAAAGTTCTTGAATAAGATACCCATGTAAAAAGAAGGAAGACAACCTCATAATGAAAGCACACATGCACACAAAAGATGCAAAAGCATAACTCCCATACAATGGAGAAAAGAGAGAAAACCAATAGGAAAAACTTCCCCCCAAAAGAGAGAAAAAAATAATAGAGAGAAAGAAATCCCTCTATATATGATGTTGAAGAAGTCCACACTGCAATTACTTGCAAATCACAAAATGAATAAATATACATGAGTGGTTTGTGTCCACTACTTCATCAGAAAATAACTAACACTGGGCTTCACCAGAATAGCTTAAATTAAGAAGAATATTAGTGGTGATAAAAGTATAAAAGAGTACTATAAGTGCAAATAATGATCAACATCAAGAAGAAAAATGTAAATCAAACCCTCCCATACTAGTGAATGGATGGAGTGGAAAAAACAAAGGTTTGCATGAGTGGTCTAAATCCACTACTCAAATGCCAAGCAAGCTAACACTGTATACACTATAATAGCTTCAATATTGAGAAGACTATGAACTATTAAGAAAAGGTGTCAAAAATGCAGAAGATGTTCTAAAAAAAGGGAGAAAAAAGTGTCTCCATAGAAGAAGGTGAGATGATAATAAAGGGGCCTCAAGGAGACAAGACACAACTATCAGTGTGTCAATGTACTAATACATGTTGTGGGATGATATAAGATTGTGGAAAGTGGAAAAAAAAATAAAAATAAATAAATATATATATATATATATATATATATATATATATATATATATATATATATATATATATATATGCAAACACATAGAAAAGAATCAATAAACAAAAAAAACACATATCAATTACATCACCATGAAAATATCACCATAAGTCATAGCAATGGAAGCACAACCAATGCAAAGAGAACCCCCCCCCCCCCCCCCCCGCCCCGCCAATAATGTGGATCTTTATAAAATAGTGATTTTTACAATATAAATGGGCTAGCTACATGGAAAATTAAAAAATAAATGCTTTTGAAAAAGGATTACACTTAATTCTGAGTTACCATTTCTAAGATATTAATAAAATGATTTCCTATAAATAGCCTATTTTTCAAAAAAAATTGTACTAAATGATTAAAAAATTACACCACATGGAAGTGAATCTATCCTTCCAACCACTCATTAGAATTAGAATGTAATCATGAATACAATGGTTTTGTTTGTTAGGTGGAATTGGCCTCCTTCTAACTTGGGCCTCACCCTCTGCCTTTGATAGGTGAGAGAAGAAGAAAAATTAAAAAAACCAATTACTAGTTCCTTTTACAAAATATTATTTTTTTCATAAAAATAATAAAAAATTAATATGCCCTCACACCATGTGATAACACAAAAAATGCCTATCAAATCACCACCCAAAAATTTGTCAACACAATCCTCCCATGCAAAAATGCCCCACCTTTTGAACAAATCACCGCCAAAAAGAAATTTATCTCCCTACTAGTAAAAGATGGTAGGTGGAGGAAAAGACAACAAAGTCAAGGAAAAAAATCAATGTGAAAAAGATGTTTCTAGGAGTTGTTGTACTTTATGGTAGTGATGTCAAAGAAATATAGTGATTGATGAGAGGCATCCAGAGGAATGTTATAGCAAATAGAGACCAGGAGCAGCTACCACCTACCACACAACAACTAGTCACCACCAATCTTCTTCATCCTTCACCACATCTTGTTGATTTAGTAGCCTATGTATAGACCATGGAGAATGGATGTGAAAGCTTCAAAACTAGGGATTTCCTCTTTAAGGTGACATGAACAATAATAGATGAGAGACTCCCAATCACTCCACCATTGCTTTCTCCCTTCCATTTTGTTGTAACTCACCCAACCATGCCACTTTATTGTAGTCTAATGAAAAATGAAATCCTTTCCTAAAATGGAATGATATTCTATTTTAGTTGGTCAGTTGAGATTAAAAAAATGGTGGCAGTGATGATCTTTGGTTGAGATAAAAAACTCTCCTTCAAACATATTTTATGCCTCATGATCCAACTACATGTGCTACTCTTCTTTTAAAAAAACTCTATTGGTGTCCTCTATGACTAATAACATCCCTCATATAGTCTATGTGAAGAACAATCAAAGATGAAATTGCTCCAACTGTGCTAATAAAAAATGGAGGTTAGGCTAGGAGGTGAGTACTAGGTTCTATAGAAAGTGAGAAAGCATCATACCATTAGTGGAGAAACCAATCCTATGGCCACTCATGGTCATTTAGAACTCAGTCAATCCACTAGATGGATGTAATATGCTAACACAAAAAGCACATATGGGTAGAGAAATACTATTTGGTAAGACCTCAACTTTTAGATCATCAAATTACTGAAGACCATGGGTTATTTGGTGGAAAAAATTTCAATATATCCCTTTCAAGCTATACATAGCTAAATGCTAAAGGATCTAGATGACAGGCTCAGATCTTCAATCTTGAGCTTGACTACCACAATCCCAACACATGAAAATGTGAATCTTCTGGATATAAACATAGATTTTGAATATTATAGATTATAAAAAAGAATGGGATGTTTGGCTTACACACTAGATTCAAAACATTGAATCTAGGATAATAGTATAGAAGAGTGTGGGCTAGAAGCAAGGGGTTTAGGTTTTCAAAAAAGAATCTAAGACTAGCACCAAGAATACAAACCTATATCTAGTTGAAACACCATAAAGAAGAAGTTCAAGCTTTGATTAATGCCAATACAACACTCAAAATACTAATTATTATAATAAACAAGTAAAAGAGGAGAAATTAGACATGTTGAGAAATGACAGTTTAGAGGAGGCTTTGATACCATGTCATAGTTTGCAAAACTCTCACCTAAGATCTCTCCAAGAATCAATTACCATAGCCATGGATATTAACACATTGATCACACAATGAGAAACGATCTATTAATAGAGGAATATATTACAATGTGAATCAATCCTCTATTTTCCCATATCTTTGACATTATTAAATGCACTTTAGGAGTGTCTATAAATGTGTGTGTGTGTGTGTGTGTGTGTGTGTGTGTGTGTGTGTGTGTGTGTGTGTGTGTGTGTGTGTGTGAGAGAGAGAGAGAGAGAGAGAGAGAGAGAGAGAGAGAGAGAGAGAGAGAGAGAGAGAGAGAGAGAGAGAGTGTGTGTGTGTGTGTGTGTGTGTGTGTGTGTGTGAGAGAGAGAGAGAGAGAGAGAGAGAGAGAGAGAGAGAGAGAGAGTGGGTAGTTATGTCAAGATAATGTTGACATCCACCTAAGTAAGCTTAACAAGTAATTAACCCACATTAATTACTCTAACATGTTTAATTAATCTTGAAAATAAAATTTCAAACCATTTATATACCTTTTAGTTATTTGCTCTTATGTTTAATCATGTTCCACTCATATGGAAATCTTATATAATTCATTTGTATACTCTTGTATACTTTGATATTTTTTCCTCAAATTTTAAAATCTTCTGTATAGGGTTTGTGCATAATTCATAGAAATAAATTTTTACCTTAGCTTCCTCTCCATCATTTTTCATGAATTAATATTTTCTTTAAATTTTCTTTATCTCTCTTTCTATAGGTGATCCCACCAAATCATTGCATGACCTTTCTATCTCATGCATGCAAATTTTACCTTCTTGTCTTCTCTCATAGTCTTCCAGTTGAAGAACTTCTCCATTATATTCATATAATCTATCAACTCCTCTCATTTTAAAATGCCTCCATAATATGGAAATTCAACCTTGATTCCTTCATTTCTTTGTTCTAAAACCTAAACCATCATCTCTTCCATTGATAGTGGTTGATCTTGTTGTTCTTATTTTTTCTAAAATTCTTCAACATGATCTACGTCTTCCTCATCACCACCTTGACTTCTCTAATAATTGATGATAACCTCTATTAGTTTTTGAATTTACCTTTGTAGATCTTGTATATTCTGGTTCATCTACACAATACCTTGTCATCTTCTCACCATTTTTTACTCCTCCAAGATTTAAACTTACTCTAATACAAGATAATGAACCCAAAAAGTATCAAGATAAATAAATTACCAATAGGCTAAGATCTTGAAACAAAAATTATAATTGATTCATATTGAATGAATTGATATTAATTACAACCTAAAACCATAATTAAATAAGCCTCAACTAAAAATTTAGAGTTGACATGCAAAAATATGATTTTTAAATTTTTTTTTAACAATTGCTATTTATAGTAAGTTTCACATGAAATCACATGTGGCTCTAGAAATATTTTTAAAAAACTATAATTAGCCTATTAGACAAAATTCAACTGAAGTTGATATTCAGTTCTAAACATATAGAAAATTCTTGAAAAAATTATTAAAATATTAATTTTGAAACCTCAAATGATCATGTATGGTCTTAAAAAAATATTGAAATCAACTCGAAGTGGATATATCATATTAAGAAAACATCAAAGTTTTTGAGATGGTCATTTTAGCACATTGAATAGCTCAAATGGAGCTACAGGTCAAAAGTTATGGCCTCTAGAAGATTGACCTTTTTTTGCATTAATTAGGCATATATAGTGACATTGTCAAGATGGATGTTAGAAATGAAAAATTTAGATAAATGATCAAAATTGAGTACTGAAATCTTAATATAAATAATTAGGGATGGATGATTGATATTGATTTTAGCATTAGGAAATGGAGAAGATGAATAATGTCCATCATGGCATTGAAAATTGAGAAAGGAAGAATTAAAAAGTGTCATGGACATGATACACACATAAACACAAAAATTGCATGAAAATTACACAAATCATGCAATAGAATTCCAAGGAGCAACATAAAGGGAACATATTCAAATTTTAGTCACATAATGATAGAAACATATAATGGGATTATATCCACAATTGAAAACAATAAAAATAAACAAGGAATGAAGTATAAAATAAGACACAAAAATCATGAATAAATATATATAATTGATCAACATTAATAATTCATAACATCCATATATTCAATAACTCAAATATCTATGAAGATAACAATGTGAATGTAATTGATCAATATCAATAGATTTTTCATGATGTAAAGAAATAAAGTATGAGTTCAGTATGGGATAACCAAAGAATGACAGAACCTATGTAAAATTAATCCTTTAGTTATCTTGATGAAGTATAAACAAGTTTTAAGATGCATGTGAATTTTTTGAATCTAATATTTGTTAGACTGAGTAGTGGGACAATATCAATGATAGAAAATAATAATGCATTACACTATTATGTATGAAGAGAAATTTTATCTATGAGAGAAATTCTAGGTTTGAAATGGTTAAATAAAATGAAACTATGTTTGTAAGTGAAAACATGTACATTTTTCATTTGCTCATGTATAATTTTTAAAGATTCTTTGATTATAACTAGATATATAAATAATGATTGTATTGCGCAAAGATCAATTGATTCAAATAAACTGTGCAAATCACTAATGGTTCCTTATTTTTTAATTTATTAGCATTTGAGTTTGTGTTATACCTAAACACCACTTAGGTTGAACACTGAGTACATACCAAAAATATGAAGATGGATCAAATTCCTTTTATTTCTCCCATGATATGGTGGTATGCTAAAAACACTAGTGTAATGCTAAATACTTTTAAAATTATGATGTGATTAATTTATTCAATCATGAATTTTAAACTTAAAGGTGTATTCAAACTTTTTCCCAGGGCTACTAGGGTTGTATGTATTAAAAATTAGGAGAAATAGGGAATTTATTCTCAATATGCAATTAGAATTCTGGTCATTTTAAATTGTTAGGCCTCTTGGGTGAAAACTCGAATTAAAATATGTTTTCATAGTGATCAATAAGGAATTCCTTTAAACAGTGCTTGTTAAACACATGGGATGACATATTACATGATTTATGAATTGATTAACTATGCTATATTTTCCATAAGGATGAGTATGATAGAACTAGACAAGACCAAAAGTGGGAAAGTCCTAATGGCATGCTTTCAACTAACGAGTAAAGATAATTGAGTTGGGTGTAGTGATTTTTTAGGGGACTACATTGAGCTATTTTTAATAAGGAATTTTGACATTTTGATATCACTATTTGATTCTAATAATGGATCATCCATTTAGAAATTGAAGGATGTGAAGTCAAAATGTCCATGAAATGAGGCATAAGCTAAGTGTGTAAAAAGGGTACTCAAAAGTATATTGCTTTAGATTAAGTGTTAATTTATTTGTGTAAAATATGGTTGTGAGGTTTGACAACCATATATTTAATTTTAGGGATAAAAATAAATAGAGAGAGTTATTGTCAGAATATTATCCAAACATGTTAATAATTACAAAAGATAAATCCCTTGCACCATCATCCTAGCAAAATTTGTAAAAATACCATTGATAACATTGGGTAACTCATAAAGAGGTCACTTTTTCTATCTATAAACTTTTTAAATATCTTCTATAGAAAAATAAATAATAAGGTTGATTCATGTTGGTATGTGAGAGCCTCTTTATTGAGTCTCCAAATTAATCTTCATTGTGACAATGCACCCCTACATGAATTCTCAATAGATGCTCATGATATCTCCAAGATAGAGATAAATATTGGAAATCATATTAGTATTTACACTTCCTACATCTATTTCACATGGTCTTAGTCAAAAGAGTCTTTGACATAAAAAATTCAACACTGATCAAACTTATATCTTCACTTCAATGAGGGGTTCATCCAATTAGGTGTTAAATTTGACAATTAACCTTGTCCGTTAGATGCGTTATTTTATGTAAATCAATTATTCAACATTGCCCTTCAAAATATAAAACCATTCATCTTAAAACAAAGATATATTAAAATATTAAATAAATATATTTACTATAAAAAAATAAAATTACATATATTATTTTATAAATTTTGATGTTCCACTAAAAAAGTTATTATGATTTAATATAGTCTTTAAATAATCAACCCTATTTCATAGTAAAAAGAATTAATATGTTCATATGATCATTAAATTTAAACCATGCATGTAACCTCTAGGGTACCAAAAAAATAGTGAACTTGTACCTTGAGTGATCCCCTTGCTCAACTTAAATGTTTTCTCCCATTAGCTTCACATTGAGAAAGACTATTATATCCATTGGAAGCATCAATTTTATCATATTTCATCTTTGGATCATGAGATCGATGACCATTTTTCTTAGATGGATTCCTTATTATAAAATAAGTAGAGAGTTATTTAACCTATTTAGAGATTGTTTTGGCTATCTACAAACATATATGACTTATGAAGATCATATATGTTTATCCCTCTTCCTCTAGGAAATTTTTAGCCTTCACCAATATATTTTCATACATAAGCTCTCAAGGGGGTCTACATTAGGTTAATTACATTCCACTTTCACTCATATCACATCATCAATAGGAAGATGTCTTGTATCCCTTTTTGAAAATATATGTTATAGTTGCGAGAAGTTTTAGACTTAGTGATTCATATTTTCTCACAACCATCACATACTTCTTCAACACTTTGAGTATAATAAGTGTTTCTTAAGAAAAACAAGGTTCAACAAACTATGCAAGTCCCTGTTTTTTTTACTTTCTTCATGATATCTTGTCATGCAGCATCGTTGTTTTCTATTTATTAATTTTCTATTTAATTTTTCTTTTATATTCCTTTAGGTATATTATTATACTCCTATTTTCTTTGCATTTTATATTTTGGAGTCAAATAAAATTATTTTAATAAATATTAATCTATAAAATTTATTGAAATAAATATCAAACAATAGAAATGGATCAATTTTATTAGATTATAATTTAAATAAAAATTTATAAACTATATAACCTTTATAAAGCTTCTTCATCTACCGATCCATCATCATCATCATCATCATCATCATCATCATCATCATCGTCGTCGTCGTCGTCGTAAGAACGATTCGATAATGAAACTATGAGCACTTTCTTTATTTCCAATTTTGTTTTCTTGAGATATGGCTCATCGAGTGATACGAAGTTAACAAACTTAAACAGTGGGGTTTACCATCGCACTTCTTATTTATTGCTCTAACAATGAGCATCAAAAAACGATGTGATGATCATTGGCAAAGGAGTTTTAAAAGTACGAAGAATCGTGGCACGTCTATGTTAAGATCTATCAAATAGTCATGGAAGTTAAAAAACCTAAATGTGGCTGGCATATTGATTAGAAAATAATTTATAAGGTCATGGATCCTCTTTGAATCATGGAAAATAAAAAAATCCAAAGATGGCTGGCTGAGAGATCATAAAATAATCAAACTGTAAGCAAATCATTAGACTATGTCAACGACCTTCTGCATGCTCCATCATCAATGACAATCCGATAGCAATATTTTATGATGCTCGTTCTTTACATGTTTCGTTCATCTCATAAAATGCGGTCCACAAAATCTTTTCATATTATCTCAAAATTAGACTTTGGGAGGAGTGTTCGCAACTTATACAACATAATTATTTATATATTTTTGTGTCGTTTCAATTAATCAATTATCAGAGTATTTATTATTGTGCCAGTTAATATTTTATGTAAAACATTATATACAAATAAATAATAATTATTTATATTTTCCTATTTATTTTATATAAATTATTTATTTGTATTATAATTTTTACCTCTAAATAAATATAAGTTAGTTAATGAGATTATTAATTAACATTAATATATATTCATAAACTTATTTAAGTTTTTAAAAATATTTGAATACTATAAAGATATTAAAATTAGCTTTAAAAAAGAAGCTATAAATTTAAGATAATAAAAATTCATGATAATAATATCAAATCAAAATAATCGTTTTTTATTTTTTTATTTTTTCACATATTTTATTTTATTAGAAATGGCTTGAATATTTAAATATTATACAATATTTTTAATTTAAATTGTTTTTTTTTTTTTTTTTTCAAAATTGGTATCATTTCATTTACACATTTTTCCAACAAAATTTTAGAGGATAAATAATTTCAAATTCATTTTTATGTGCAATACTATTAATCTATATCTTCATTTGTGACCAGATCAGTAATTATATAAATGACATACCATCCACCATAACCAATTATTAGGGCTTGAACAATTGGTTAACTAATTTTTTTACAAAAATAAAAATAAAAACAACTGGTTAATTGATTTTATTCATAAAAACATATAATGTAATAACATTTAATTCATAATAATATATTTTATATAATATCATAAATATGTTTATAATTATAAACTATAATGGTAGTAATCATGAAATATAAATAATTACTTGTCAAACTTAAATGTGACATTTATTTAACCATTATAAAACAATTTAAAAATAAATTATTATTATTTTTAAAAAAAATCTATAAAAGTGTTATATTAAATTATTTATCCAAATTTTTATTTGAGCTTAGCGTGCTAATACAACTAAATTGAGACCATTCATCACTAATTAATAAGATTTTTTTTAGAGATAATAAAATTATTAATGTGTGGTGTATGATAAATTTTAAATAAATGATTTATAATTAATATCTCTAAATGCTTATGAAATAAATATATTTAATAATATTTTTTATATTTATTGATTATCTATTTTAACATTAATCTAAAATAAAATTATTTATTTAGTAGTTCTATAGTATTTAACATATTATAAAGAAATTTTTTAAATGAAATAATCTTTATTTATGAAAATTTAATTTAATTAAATAATATAACGTAACTAAATTTAAGCACTTATTATCTTTTATTCTTAAATTTTAAATATTTTCATCCACTTTATCATTTAATGTGTGTTAGTATTTTAGAAAATAGTGTTACATAATAGTGTGACGTGTTTTGTTCAAACATTTATAGGTTATAATTGCTATTATTATAAAAAATAATGTTTAAATAATTTATTAAAATACAAATGTTGAATTATTATATTAGAAAGATATAAAATTTTAATCAAATTAAAATAAAATAAATTAATCGTGCAATGATTTAAAGAGGTTGAAGAGATTCTTAATTAAATTATAGACGATAGAAAGTCAAATAAATATAGATTAAATCAAAGTATGAATTGTTTTTAGATAAAATCCTATAAATATTTAAATTTAAGATAAGAGGAGAATAAATTCTTATAATTATATCATATTTTTTATGTAACTGTATTTGATTTTTAAAAAAAACTACAATAAAATAATATATTTGAATTAAATGAAAAAAGATATAAAGTTATATAAATTTAAACCATTTCATCTTTTAAATAAAACTTTTAAATTTTAATTTTCAATTGCTTAAATCCATCCTAATTATATATGTAACCTCATCTTACTTATATGTCATAAATACCTTTATAGAGTTCAAAACTAAGCCTTTATTTTAGGTAATATGTAAAAAAAATTCGGCAATATGTAAAGAAAAAAGTATAGTGCTTAATGAAAACAAGTTACAAACTTTGAAACATAAGTGAACCACCCATATTACACATGCAAGACTCAAAAAATCAATACCCAGAAATAATATTTCTTTTAAATTTTTATAATTGTAAATATTTCTTCTAAATTTTTATAATTGTAAATAGCTTATGTTACATTTTACATTGAAACTTATTTACTCTATAAAGTCTAGATTATTTAAATAATTTTTAAAAAGCGGAAAATCGCAATTAACTGGGGGACTTATGTACTTGAAGAAATCTTATGCTTACGTTTTTATGAATCCACATTTAATCCAAGTAAAAGATGTTTTATACATATCATGAAACATCTCCATATTTCCCATGATAATTTGGGGTTGTATATCTATATTATCAAGCATTACATCTAGAATCGATTTTTATAAATGAAACATATAAGGAAACTTTATATAATTTAGCAGCTTATTTCTTATTTTTATAGAATGCTACATTATTTGAACCAAATCCTGATTAGTGATAGCTAATTTTTTGAAAAATTAAAATGTTTTATGCCTAGCATATCCACTAGAGGGAAATTAGTTATAAGAGGAGACAACCATATATTTTGGTAATAAAAAAAACGCTAGTTATAAAAACATCACCGACCCACTTTATAAAGAGCTTAATTATTTTTAAGTATATTTAGATGTTATTAGCCACAATGACCATCTTATCTCGATAGTGAGATAAGTAATCAAAAGAGTGTGAAATCAAATGTTCTTTTCATAATTCTCTCCATAGGGTTCTTTTATAAAAATGCAGTGTCTATGGAGAATTTCCAAAGCCCTGTTCCCCTCAATTTCTCTTACAATCCACTTAGAAAAGAGATAAGTGATTTTTATATAAATATAACTAATCCTCGTTCTTTGTTTAGCACAACGAAGGAAACAAATGTTACAAGCTATTTTTTGGAAACTTCAAGTTTGTTTACCATTGACATAAATAAATTCACTAAGAACTTTTATTAGTTTTTCATTCAAGTATTTTGATGGAGCAAAAAAACAACAACAACAACAATGGGTAACTACAATAATTTAGTGTGGATATGAAACATAACTATAAGAGAAAGAGGATTTATAATTTAGGAAGATATTTTTTCTTACTTTTTCAATTACATACAACCAAAGCATTACAAGAGAGTTGTCAATTGCAAAAGACATTAAAAAAAATTACTCCACATATATATATGTATATGTATGTATGTATGTATGTATGTATGTACACACACACACACACACACACACACACATGCCTAAAATCATCTATATTTTTGATTGTGTGTGAGCGTGTGTAATGGTTAAGTTTTCATTTGAATTCTATCCAAATTTTTATGATTTGGGAAACATGGATTGTAATGGTCACCCATAAATAACCAACTACCCTTTTTTCATTTTTACCTAGGATTACGAGGACTAAAGTAAATAAGAACATAAAAACACTATATTGATTCCTATCTAAACTATGGTGATGTGATATATCCAAAGTATACTCCATATATCGACATTCAACACCAACCCTAAACATCTATATGGTGATACACTATAGGTAGTATGTCACTATCATATCGCATGTATTTATGAGATACACACATGAGCTGAGTTGTATGTGAGTCATGAGTCATGATTATTTTACCAGGATAAGAAACACCAAATTGTTTTACTTATATACTAGGATAGCCTTGATACTTTTTCAATTCCAACACTGATGTGGAAATAAGTTGATATTGGGTCAGTTGATATTGCCAAACCAAATCCCTCAGTTCTCACATAGATATGGTTAATGTCAATCACATTTTAGATGGATCGTATAACAACATCAAAGTATTCAATTCAATAGGGGAGGGTCACACTAGTATGTCAAGCCACCCACTCTTCCAAATTTGGCTATATAGTTTTATTCAATGGCATCAAGTATTTAATGAGCACACCTTAACGAGCCCACCATAACAATGCAAACTATACTTAATAAAATCCACTAAACCACATCAAGTAGTTGAATCACATCATATTATCCTCACCCATTCCATTTTCCATCACATTAAAATCATGTGACATATTGAGATTAGATAAGTCTATTCTTTTATATTGATATGGACTGCATCACACACATGATTCATGTCATGCTAGGCAACATGCACATTGGGTCACTTTGATCATT
>JARHVA010007113.1:657500-675000 GCA_037957365.1 Torreya grandis | reverse complement strand
AAGAGGACCTGCCAGTGAAAAGGGCAACGGCCCCATCTTGGTTGACTAGTTCCCACCCGTGAGGTAAACCAAAAGTTGTTGTTAAGGGGTAAACCCATGGCCAAAAATTTTTGGACAGTGGTACTCAATCAGACAACTTTGGTGGCTAGAGAGAATTTAAAAAAAAATCTTTTAGTCAGTGAAACAAACTTGGGGTCCATATCCAACTTATAAGGTTCAGAGAGCAAACAACAACATATCCACAGTTGAGGATATTTCCAACCACATAGTTTTAGACAATCCATTTCTTAATCAGTAGTAAAAAAATAAATTAAAAAAATAGCAACACAAAAAAAAATTCAAAAAAAAAGTTCAAAAAAAACTGTCCAATTTTTTTAGGGAACGCAAATGATCCCTGGCTATTAACAATTGGTTATGGTCACCAATCATGTAGGTTACAGAGTTAATTGATATGATGCATGGCTTGAATCAACAGAATAACATCTTGTTCAACAGAGTGTAGAAGGAGGAGTCTTCTTCAGAGCATCGCTCCTTTGCTTCCAAATTCTCATGTGGACCTAAGCTAGACTTTCCATAGTTCAATGGTGTAGATCCTATAGGATGGATATATCAAGCTAAAAAATTATTCAACCTCCAAAATACTTATTCTGTAATCAAAGTCGCAATTGCTTCCTTTCATATAGAATAAGAAGCACTTCAGTGGTACCGTTGGTATCTCAAGACAAATGATGAATGCGATTGGTCAAATTTTGCATCCTTAATTTTGGGCAAGTTTGGTCCCCCAGCATTTGAGGAGTTCATAGGAGCTCTCACCAAACTCCATCAAATAGTTACTATTCATGAATATCAGATTGAATTTGAAAAACTCACTAATCACACTAAAGGGTTGTTAGATGACTTCTTCAAAAGTTGCTTTGTTAGTGGCCTCAGAGAGTTGATCCACTCAGAGGTAAAAATGTTTTGACCTAAAAATATGATGGATGATTTGGGTCTGGCTAAGTTATCAGAAGATAAACTCTCCACACAGCGTTGACCTCCCACCCTTTTACAAGTAAAGAACATAGTGAATTAGTGGACAACCATAACCACAACAATCAAGTGCCTGACTGAGGTAGATATGTGTGCTCACAAAGAAAAAGGATTATGTTAAAAATATGATGAAAAATTAGTTAATGATCATAGGTGCATCCAACAAAAACTCTAATTTCTAGATGTGGAGTCACCACCAGAGCAGGATAGTGAGCCTGATATTCCAAAATTTCAAGATGCTCAAGAATAACTTGACATTGAAGAGGACCCAACGGTTCAAGAGAGTTAACTTGAGATCTCAGTGCATGCACTAGCAGGTGTCACCACTCCCCAACCATGAAGGTCAAAGGGTGATTTAAAAATATCCCTCTCACAATCCTCATTGACTCGAGCAGTATTCACAATTTCATCGATCCTCGCATTGCTAAGGCAGTAGATTACTTTATATACCCTTGTTCTAGCTTTGAAGTCATGATTGCTAATGAGGTCACATTGTCATCTAAAGGGAAGTGTCAAAAAGTGTGTATTAAAATTGGTTATTATAATTGTTGTTCTGATATGTTTTCCCTACCTTTAGGAGTGTGTGAGGTGGTTTTAGGGGCATAGTGGCTTTGCACATGAGGACCCATTTTATGGGACTTCTCTGAGCTTTGGATGTAGTTCATAGATAATGGTTAGAAGCACACCTTAAAAGGGTTATTACCAGGATCTACTAGCATCATCAATTTTCATCGCATGTAAAAACTTTTGAAGAAAGGCTCACACGGGGTCATTACACAACTGCATTCCATTCAAATCCATCCCCTCACTGCTACTAACCACCCTATAGAATTACAAGCCATACTCAACAAGTGTGCAACCATTTTTTTAGAACTAGTAGGTTTGCCCCCTTCAAACCTTGAAGATCACTGCATTCCTCTCCTTCTAAGAAGCATCCCACCAGACATCTGACCATATCATTACCCCCATTTGAAAAAGACTGGAATTGAGAACTTAATTTGGGAACTCCTCAAGTCCAAAGTTATTTAGCCCAGCACCAGCCCATATTCATCCCCAGTGCTTCTTGTCCACAAAAAAGATGGGTCATGGCACCTTTGCATTGACTTTTGAGCCCTTACCCACCTCACTATCAAGGATAAATTCCCAATTCCTGTCATCGATGAGCTTCTTGATGAGCTCCATGGGGCCAAATTCTTCTCCAAGTTGGATCTGCCTTTTGGCTATCATCAAATTTGAGTGCATCCTGATGACGTCCCCAAGACAACCTTTTATACACATGAAGGTCACTATAGGTTTCTTGTCGTGCCATTTGGCCTTACAAATGCCCCTTCCACTTTTCAAGCACTCATGAATAAAATTTTTCAACCTTTTCTCCATCAATATATTTTAGTTTTCTTTGATGACATTTTGATCTACAACCGTACATGGGCTAAGCATCTAAAACATATTGACATGGCATTACAACTGTTAGTAGACAATCAATTATGTGCCAATAAATCCAAGCGTTCATTCGGTCAAGAGGAAATCGACTATCTGGGGCACATTATTTTAGCTAATCAGGTTCGTGCAGACCCAATAAAATTAGTGCTATGCAAAATTGGCCTCAACCAACCACCCTCAAGAGCCTTCATGGTTTCTTAGGCCTGATAGGATACTATTGCAAGTTTGTCATATATTATGGAAATATCATGGCTCCTTTAACTTCCTTATTGAAGAAGGATGCTTTCACCTGGGGTGCAACAACTAATTAGGCATTCATCTAACTCAAATAGGCTATGTGTAGCACACCAGTTTTGGCACTACTAGACTTCACCAAAACTTTCACGATCGAAAGTGATGTTAGTGGCATCAGCTTGGGTGTTGTTCTTCTCCAAGAGGGCTGACCAATTGCCTTCACTAGCAAAGCCTTTTTTGGCTGCAATTTAGCTTTGTCTACATATGAAAAGGAATGATGGCAATTTTACATGCAGTACAAAAATGGAGACCTTACTTACTGGGAAACCATTTTTGCATCAAAACTGATCATCAAAGTTTGAAATATTTCTTAGAATAATGGGTCTCATCCCTAGCTCAATACAAGTGGGTCATCAAACTCATGGGTTATGATGATGAGATCACCTATAAGAAGGGAAAAGATAATATTGTGGTTGATGCTCTCTCAAGAACCTTCAAGGACCAGCCTTCCCTCTCTGCCATCTCCATGCCCATTCTAAAATGGTTGGAATATATCCAAAAAGGGTATGTAAATGATCCCTCCTTATGCCACCTCATTCATCAATTGGCCACTAACCCCTCTACAATACCACATTTTTCATGGGATGGTGCTTCTCTATAATATAAGGGTCATCTGGTGCTTTCCCAAAGTCCAGACCTACATCAGGCTATCTTCTATGAAATCCATGCTTCCCCCTCAATAGGGCACTCAAGATTTCTCAAAACCTATGAGTGGGCATGTCGACACTTCTTTTGGAAAGGCATGAAAGCCAAAATTAAATAGATGGTGGCTGAATGTGATACATACCAATGAAACAAAGGTGAAACCACATTAAATCCTAGGTTGATCGAGCCTTTTCCCATTCCTACTAAGATCTAGATAGATATTTCCATGAATTTCAATGAGGGCCTCCCTAAATCTAGGGGAAAGACATTGATCCTAGTCATAGTCAATCACCTCTCCAAATATAGTCATTTTATGCACTCATCCACCCATACAAAGCCTCCACAGTCACACAAGTTTTTTTGGATCAGATCTTCCATCTTCATGGCATTCCTTCTTCAATTATCTTAGATCGTGATGCCACTTTCACTAGCCATTTTTGGATGGAACTATTTCATCACACAAGCACACAATTGAGAATGAGCTCTCGGTACCACCCACAAACAGATGGCTAGATAGAAATAGTCAAAAAATGCTTGGAGATCTTCCTTCGTTGCTTTGATTAAAAACAACAACATCAATGGGCCAAGTGGATTCCCCTAGCTGAATGGTAGTACAATACCTCATACCACACTTCCACCAAAATGACTCCCTATGAAGTAATTTATGATCAAGCACCACCACCACTTCTTCCATATAATCCTGGTAGCTCACTAGTTCAGGTAGTTAACACTACTCTCTAAAATTGGGATTAGATTCTCCACACCTTGTAGGATAATCTCCACATGGCACAAAACCAAATGAAGTAGCAGGCTGATCAACACCACTCTGACCATACCTTTCAACTTGGTGATATGGTCTTTCTTCATATACAACCATATAGTAAATCGTCACTAAAACTAAAAGGGCACCAAAATATTGCTCCAAAGTTCTATGGGCCATATAAGGTTCTCCAAAAGGTTGGGTCAATTACTTACGAGATAGAGCTTCCACCTTCCTCCCAAGTTCATCCCATCTTTTATGTCTCCTATTTGAAACAAGTTCTTGGATCCAAGATCTGAGTAAATATAGTTTTACCAACACTTTATATTGAAGGCTCCATCCTTCTCAAGCTAGAAGCAATCCTAGACATGTGCACTTGCCAACTTTGATCCCACTCCATCACAGAGGTCTTAATCTAATGGCATGACATGAAACCAGAAGATGAAACATGGGAACCACTCTTCCAAATTCAACAACAATTCCCACATCTGAAGCTTTGAGGGCAAAGCTTTTTTTAAGAGAGAGGGGATGTTAGGAACCCATGCCTTACCCTTCTCTTTGCAGTATTAGTGTAATAATTGTTATGGATGCATATGATTTGTAAGTCATCCCTTAGAGCATATTTGAATTGTCCCACATACAAGGGAAGTAGTAGTTTTTAGAATAGAGTTAGTATATAAGTAAGTGTTGAGGCCCAATGAAGGCATTCACAAATTTATTGTATTGAGCTTTCTCAAAGGAGGTTGCCCCCTCAAAGTGACTTGCGATCAATATAAGCTTTTTGTGTTTCTGTTATTGGTAAGAGTTATTTTATTTTCACATATTTTGATTAAATCTATTGTAGGAGGTAATCTACTATATGAGGTTCTTCTCAACACTCGCTTATTTCTAAATATAAAATTTATTTAATTTTTTGAGTATTCTAAGGTTTCTATCTGGATTAATTTATAAGTCTATCTTTTTTGTTAGACTATTTTCCACAACTATACATTTTACATTTGTTTACATTTATTCTTTCCATTAATCCAAATGCCAAATAAGGGTTACAAGCTAGTTCTAATTCCATACACATTGGAGAAAAAATTATTATTTTTAGGTAGTTTGGGGTGGGGTGGATGGGAAGGGGAGGGTATGCACTACCATATATAAAGTTATATCATTTTTTAGGGTTTATATACTTGTAAAAGTAGTAAAAAATAAGTATTCAAATGTGTGTGTGTGTGTGTGTGTGTGTGTGTGTGTGTGTGTGTTAAAAACTATGATTTTATCTAATTTTCCACTAAAGGGATTCAAACAATATGGTATAATGCTTAAAAAAAGATAGGGTGTACATTTGGCTATCTAGTCTATATTTTTGGAAAAATAGAAGTTCCTCTTGAAATTTCATATGTTTAACCTAATTATACTTGATGATTTTAAAAAATAATAATGTTTTATAAATTGGTCCTAAAATGATACAATTTATTGCCATATATCATCTTCAAATTGAGTTTAGACATCTCAAATAATGTATAGAAGTTTATATTTCTCATTTGTCATGAAAAAGTGTTCACAAGTAACCCCTTTTTGGTCTATCAATTTATGACGCTTACCCATATATTTATGAAAGTGTACATTAGTTATATAGGTGACTATGCATTCTTATAATTAGGAAAACTAATCTTTTGGACATGTCCATTGTCAGAAGTCAACAACATAGGCCATCTATGTTCATTAACTATGCTTAATGACATGGAAATGGATTCAACTAGGCTGATATAGTACAAATGTCAGAAGATAAGATTAGAAATATATCAGGTTGTTATTATATTATAGGAGTGATGAAGGTAAAAAATAGATAGTATCAAATAGGTTGATAGCATAGGATATAGTGAGGCTATAAATATGGATAATAGTTAAAATTGAATATATGTTTAGATAGACACATAAAGAAATTTAAACTAATAGTAGTAATGGAACAATCTGTGTATAATAACAACTTGTCTTGAAAAACACAAAAACAATTTCCCACCACATTCTATTTGCACCCTTTAACATGAGCACTAAGGGATATTTATCCATCAATAAGTTGTTGAGAAATAATATATTGGTAAATTTTAAAGTGATAAAAATGTTGTGCATACATGATCTCCACTTGAAGCTCATCACATGTCACAATAGTGTCATGTGGAAAGGTGTTTTGGGAAAGAAACATGGGAATAGAAAAGAGCATAAATTAAATGAAATGTTAAAAAATAATAGTTAATAATTAAATGAATTAATGTAACTTATAAATAACTTGAATTAATGTTTGTATAAATTATTGCATTCAAATACCATATTCTTGATTGTGGAGGGTGTAGTAATTACATTTGAGAAAACCTAGGGATAAAGGCTAAAAAATGGATAATAGAAAAGTGAACAAACCTAGGATTGTCAAAACATGTATGTGAATTAAAAACTCTTATAACTAATTAAATCACTTATAAAATTGAAAATTTGAGATCTCTAAATATATGTTAAAATACAAAATCTAAGGAAACTTATCAAAATAAATGAAAATAAATAAGCCAAAAATTCAAGGCTATCTATACCATGAAACAAAAAAAATAATCTTAAGCAAGATAAGTAACAATCCAAATTAAACAAGGGATGAATATAAATAATTTACAATAAAAAATAATGAATCTAATATAATTAAGAAACCATTATCAAACAATATGTGAAATATGCAATGGAGAAACGGGACTAGATTGCCCATAAAAAGAGCATATAAAACTCTAAGTCCAAATCATAATCAAGGAAAGTCCCATAAGAAGAAGGAAATAACCAAGATAAAATCTCATAGTGACTTAAATATGTGACTTATATTCAAAACATGGAAATTGAGTCTACCATGTCTAAAAGAGACTGAGAAAAGGAAGTATAGAAGACTAGGAAAGATTTAGAAACAAACCTACCTATCAAGGGGGAAAGAATGGTAGGAGGGGAAAGAGGGTGTCACCGAGGTGAAAAAAATATCTTTGCTATAAACAAGATAGTCAAATTATGTTTTGAGGACTCGTATTTTTAAACATCAAAGTCCTTATGGAAACATACCTAGTAATATGTTCTTATAATAACTAGTGAGGCATGATTATCATCCCATGAAGGCTCACATGTATGAAAATCAAAATGATCGTACCATCAAAAAATTTATTTCTTAATCCTCATGACCCATTACAAATCCATTGACCTACTTTTAGGATTGCTTATTTATGTGATAAGATATGTGGCACTAGAATCAAATGAGAACCCATACCCTATTTTACTAGCCTACCACACCCCAATGGACCTCAAATATATTTTGAGGCAACCTATGGATATTGAGATTCAACTAGTATAAGATATTTTCAAAACAAAGATAATTTATTTTGGTGTGAACTAAATTTTAATATTTTAGTTTTCCTTTTAACATTGCCTTTTCTTTTGATATGGATTTTAACTCTTTTGGATTTTTATACTTTCTTCCTCCATATGGATTTGGAATAACTTACCATGGGTGATAAAAAATAATACCACAAGAGTGATTGCACATATTGATTACTAATCCAAACCTAAAGGCTATGGTTTCTAGTAGCTCATAGACTTGAGGCTTACAAAATAACACAATCATGAAACTAGAATTGGTTATCTCAAAAATAAATGAATAATTGTGAATGATGGAAATGGATCATAGAATGTTTGGCTTAGCTCAATCATAAAAAATGTTTAAATACAATGGTAAAATGATATGTATGAGTCATTATCATATTAAGATGGTAAAATATGTATGACGACATGATGATAGCTTGATATAATTTTACCACAAGAGATTATGACAAATTATAAGTGAAGAAAAAAATACTCTCGACCATTGCCTTATCTTTCTTAGAGTAAACCTATATAAGTGTGCACCAAATTTTGAAATTCTTGAAATATTATCAAAATGACAATACAAACCCAAAATCTAATGACACCAATAGGAATGCATAGAGGAGATAAATTAGAACTAGTAGAACATTCTGACCATGCTCTTTACCTTCTCATGCCTACATTCAAAAATTCAAATGCATGTAATTAGACTCAAATTGACAAAGTGATAGCTTCATGTTTGATGCTTGATGAATTGATTATAGATATGAAATATGATTTCTTGAATTATTTTGGCATGGTTTGCCCATCATTCTTCTTCATTCCTTAAGGGTAGAGGGAGATGTTAGTTAAATAGAGGAAAGGAGGGAAGATCAAGGGCTTAGATTCGATAATTGGAGAATGAGATCAATGGTTAGTAATTATCCAAGGAATATTAAATTCCTTAGGAAAACTGTAGAAATAGAGGTTTATAGAGAATTTGAGGGAAGTTTCCAATTATAGATAATTTTGCATTATCTTAGAGATAATGGAGGATTGGTAAGGATTAGGTGGGGATTGGGATAGGATTAGGGTCATAGGGGTGTGGGAAAGGCTAATGTGTAGGTTCGTAGGTGCTTAGGTGGGGTTTTGGGAATTTTAATTTCCCATATAATGGATTTTAAGGATTAGATTAGGATAAAATTATTGAAGGGATGGGATGAATAAGTTTAGTGGATGTCGGATAATAGAAATAGGACATTCGATATATACTTATAAATAGGATAAATTAGTGGATTAAAATAGGATTAGTAGAATTATTGTCTACTAATAGGATTATTAGTTGACCTTAATGAAGTGAGCTATTTTAGGTGCATATATTTTGCCCATATTTAAAAGGGTATTCCTAGTGAATTAAAGAGGAAGGAGTAATGGTATTTCAAAGAAAAACCATGTTATAGATGAATGTTTGTTTGTGATACTAGGGGATGTGCCTACCCCTCGAGGGGACATACAAAGAAGAATGAGTCAAATGGCTTGTCAAGAGAAGAAACAATGGTTGGGATTATATAGATATATGATGGGATGTGATGTGAGATGTGGGATAGAAGATGAAGAAGATGAGGTAGATGTTTAGAAATGAGATACAAATTGATAATGATGCCCTTAGCAAAGACACATGCACAAGGAATAAAGATGATGGGTGTTACAGTTGTTAACACATCTCAAGGGGGAATTAACCACAAGAAGATTATGATAGGATTAAAAGGCTAGGAGATTTAGACATATCCCAAGTAAGGATTTATGTAAGGGAGATATATAGGGTAGGATAAGACTAATTTGATAAGATTTATGATGGGTGTAGCCCAGAGCTAAATTGATTAACATGATGTAGGTGATGATAAGGAATAAATGATATGATTGAGAATTCTCCTCTATTTTCATTTATCCATATTTTTTGTAATAAATTTAGGGTTGAATACTTCTGATTTTAGAAATTTTTTAGACAATATATCTAACTAAAATCAATTATATATTATGGTTTCAATTTATTTTACATCTAATCTAAATGAGTATAAATAAACCTTAGATTCTAAAAACCCTAATTCTAGACAATACAAATTAGGGTTAAAAATTCCTATTTTTATTATTTTTTGTGCATAACCTAGCCCATCTAATCATTACCACATTAGAGTGCCATTTATTTAAATCTCATTGAAACATATGATCAACATGGAAAACAAGGACATAGATATAGAAATGATACATCTAGCACCATATCCTATCATAATGCCTCTCAATAGGTCACATTTTATCCACCTATTCCATGAGAAATTGGTATAGTGAACCATGTTTAACACATTTAGTCCTATTCTTTGACCTCATTGATGATAGAATTTCACTAGATATACTAGCATTTGAAGTGTTTTAAAATTACAAAGCTCTCTTAGAATTTTTAGGTGCATATGAGGATTTCCATTCCTTATATCTTAAAAGTAGGTTTCCTTATTTCATAACTATTTAAGCAAACTTTGATGAGTGCTCATATGATTTAGATCCTATATTACCTGACATAGATGATGCAATACTTACAACACCATATACTTTAGATCTATCTAAGTTGCTCAATGAATAATTAGTTGAATTTAATTATGGAAATAAAATTGATCCTTGCATCATATTCCTATATTTTTCATCACATAAATCAAAATACATGAACACTAATTATATTTTAACTAATTTTAATGAAGTATTTGCATGGACATATTTATATATACTTAGCATTGATCCCTAAATCACTATACATAGAATTACATTAAATATCAATATAAAACTAGTAGAGAAAAAAGATTATTAAAATGCATCATAAAGTGGCTCTCCTTGTTAAATATGAAATCCAATGATTTTTAGATGTTAGTTTCATTCGACTAGGCACCCATCCACATTGGGTTGTAACAATAGCTTTAGTTGTCAAACCTAATGAAAAAAATTAATGTTGTTGTGACTCTAAAGAATTAAAAAAATCATGTCTTCAAGATAATTTTACTTTACAAAACATTGATATGATAGTCGATTCCATAGCTGGCTATGAGATTCTCTCCTTTATGGATGGTTTTTTGGGTATAATCCAATCAAGATAGCCAATATAGATCGAGAAAAGACTTCTTTAAAAACACCATGGGGTAGATTTTTCTATATAATCATGTTATTTAAATAAAAAATGTTGGTGTAACTTATCAATGCACTATGACACATATCTTTCATGACTTTATTCATAAGACAGTTGAAGATTATGTTAATGATTTATTGGCCAAGTCAAAAGAATGAAATCATCATGCAATTTATTTTTGACAAACATTTGAAAGCCTCATAAAATAATTTTTTTGACTCAACCTTAAGAAATGTGAGTAAATTCCTTAAGGAAACTTTTGAGATTCATTATATCTTAATACAATATATAAGTTTACCCTTAGAATGTTAAAACAATAATTGATATGCCTCCTCCTACTAGTATGAAACAAATTCAATCCCTCTAAGGGAAAATTATAAAAATTATTTGATTCATGGAATAACTCACAAATAAAACCCAATCATTTACTAGACTACTTAATAAGGATGTGAAATTTGAGTAGGATCTCACATGTCAAGAGAGCTTCGATACACATAAACAATACTTACTCAACTATCTCATCTTAGTTCCACATATACATGTTAAACCACTCCTACATTATCTTTCTATGATATATCATGTAGTGGTAGCACTCCTATCACAACATGATAAATAACATAAAGAAAGATTAATTTACTATATCAATCGCACACTAGTTGACTATGAGTGAAATGATCCGATTATTAAAAATATTATGAATAGTACTTGTATTATCTACTCATAAACTTCATCACTACATGATTAAAAATTAAACACAGATCATTACCAAGATCAATCCCTTAAAATTCCTCATGTCAAAACTATATATTTCAAGTTGTGTTGACAAGTGGCTTATGTTATTTATATAATTTGTCATCAAAACCATATTACAAAAATCATTAAAATGACAAATAATCATGGACCAATTAGAAATAGCTCCATTATTGGATACAAATCCTACTAACAATGACTTTAGATATGATTTCATGTCATACAATACCACTACTGATACAAGGATAATAAATTTTATGGTTCCAGATGTGCACCTAGTGTTGACCCTTAAATTATTTTCATCTATCCCCTGGGAAACATGCTACCTCTTACATACTAACTCAATTTTTCATACACCAATAATATCATTAAATAAAATGTTCTAATATTAGGCCTTGAATAAGCTCATGCTGTCAAAATAAAATCAATAAAAATTTATGGGGACTCCCAATTAATTATCAATCAAGTCACAGATGTTCACCAAATAAAAGAACACGTGATTCCTTACAAGGACATGGTTCCGTGTCTAGATGCTTAGCTTGATCATTTATCTATTGAGAACATCCCATGCAAAAAAAAAACATCATGATGATTTAATAGAAAGTGTTTCCTAATTTATCCCCATAGAGATGGATGCATAACAATCTCTATTCATAATTAAAAATTACAATCTTTGTTAATGTCCCATGAAAACCTTATCTCTCTAACAGTCCTAGTTACCACATGTAGTTCAACACCATTTGAATGGTTTTACAATATATTCAACCTATTAAATAAATATATCACACCAAATACTTTTAAAAAGTAAGAAAGTAAAATTTAAATTAAAATTTTGTTTGATATGTCATCATTAGCAGTGATTTATTCAAAATATCCTTTGATAGACACGTAATCTGATGTTTAAAAGTTTAATAAGATAAATTGTCTATTTGATAGTTACATGATAATGAATGTGGTAGTCATTTTAGTGGTAAGGCAATGTCACTTAAATTTCTCAAACAAGGTTACTATTAGCCAATTATGAAATAAGAATGTCAAGAATATGCTAAATTATGCAAATAATGTCAATGTCATGGTAACTTACACCATGTACCTTCTTAGTAGATTAAACTTGTAGACACATAATAATTTTGTTAACCTTACCACTTAATAGTACTTTTTATCTTGTAGGAACATATCAAGTTTCGATTTCTTTGAGTGCACACCTTAAAGGGTGCACCAAGAAAGGGGTGGGTGGACCAGTGGTGCTTCATAAGATTTTATGGATTTATATCATTCCTACCATTTTACCAAAGACTTGATATCAACACAACATTATCCTATATACTTCCCTAAGCCTTGTCTCCTCTCTTTAACCTTCCCCTAGTCATTTCCACCTTCATTAACCCTTTCTGAGCCTAAAACACTTTTCAATAGTTTACAATACAAAATTGACTGGGTTTATTTAGTATTATAATTAATAATTGTTATTATCAATTAAAAATACAAAGTCTATTAGTCTGACTCTATTGATTAAACATTTAGAAAGGTTTAAGGTTAGATTCAACTATATATACACATTAATTTCCATCATTTATCACAAAGAGAGAAGAGAAGACGTAAGATATATTGTGCATATAATTATCTACCATTATATAGAGGAGTAATCTTAATGATTAAAACTTTATTTAGTTATTTTAATTTATCTTTACCACTTACTAACACTTTCTATCTTGTAGGAACCTATCGAGTCTCAATCAGTCTAAGTGCACACTTTAAAGGGTGAACTAGGGAAGGGGTGGGTAGACAATTCTTGCTTCATAAGATTGTTTTGGTTTATATTATTCTTACCATTTTCCCAACCACTTGATATTAACAGAACCTTCTCTTATATACTTCCCTAATCCTTGTCTTCTCTCTTACACCATCCTCTATTAATTTTCAACCTTCATTAGCCCTTCATAAGCCTAAAACATTTTTTAATGATTTATAATATAAAGCTGACTAATCCAACTTATTATTCTAATTGATACTTGTTATTATCAATTAATAGTATAGATTTAACTAGATTGACTTAATATTCTAATTGTTATTTGTTATTATAATTTAATAATATAGAGACAATTGGGATGACTCTATCGACTAAAATTTTGAAAAGGTTTAGGGTTAGATTTAACTATATATATATATATATATATATATATATATATATATATATATATATATACATCCATTTCCATCATTTATCAAAAAGAGAGAAGAGAATAATTAATATATATTATGCATTTGCTTACTCACCATTCTACTTGAGGAACAATTTTAGGGTTTCATACTTTCTTTGGAGATATGGATCTTATCTTGTGCAAAAGTCTTTTTGATGCATTGATAGGTTGTGTAGCCTAGATCTGATTTATCCTTGTAATCCTTACATACCATAACAACCTATTGTGAAGTACCTTGGCCAAGGAAGATATTAAGGCTCAATGGGTTCATCTTTGAAGTTAACTATTCCTAACTTTTTTCCTCCTTTGTAAGAGTAGATATATGTGCATTTTCACTTTTCTTCCATGTATTAGGATTTTGTATACATTTAAATTAGTATATCTATCTTATGCATGTTTAATTTTCATGTTTAGTACCCACACTTTGTGCAATATGATTTGATGAGCACTACATTAGATTTTACTTATTATTTTATTAAATTTAAAAGCATAAGACCTAGTTAGGTTTATTGCATAGTTTTACTTGATTGGAGGCTTTTAAAACATCCCTAGTGATATAAATATAGTAATGTATCCCTTGACTAGGTCTACAAGATCTATCTTGGTCATGACCCTGATAATCTAATGTATACCTAATCATAAGTGTAAGTAGGATTTATCTTCTTCAAGTTACAATTGATTTATAGATTTGTTGTAATTTACATTACATACACAACCTATTATGTCATTATGTCCATTCATGTTATGGGGTTTATATCTAATGATTAAAATCTACCTAGAATAATAAGGCAACCATAAATTCATTATCACAACAACATAGCATTTTACAAACTGGGTAGAAGCAATTCCACTATAATCAACAAAATGGGAAGATATTTGTCAGTTTTTAAGGACCAACATTATTTCCCACTTCCATTTGATAGAAACCATAATTACAAATAATTCAACTTATTTCACTATCATAACAATGAAAGTTTTATGCCAAATATAAAATCTGAAAACTCCTATCTACACCATACTACCCAAAGGGTAATGGTCAAAAAGATGTAACAAATAAGATTATCAATAACATTGTCAACAAAATAGTCACAAAATTTGGTGATGAATAACAACATAAACTCATCTATGCACTTTACGCTTATCATAATAGGATACGTACACCAACATGAGCTATTCATTATTCACGTATGTATGGCACATAATCCATTATTCCATTGGTATTAGAAATCCCAGCTTTATGGTTCTATGTAAAAGGACTCTTCACAAATGAATAGCACAAAGAGTGATGTCTCCATGAACTAGAATAATTAGACCATACACATATCCGAGATAAATAACCAATTTTATACATTTCATACATCTACCATTCCTACTTGGGTTCCATAATGGAAATCATGCCCCATCCTCCTAGTTATTTACTTATATTTTCCTCTATACAAGTTGGTTACATCTATCTTGACATCCTTGTGCAATGCTAGATTACAACATACATATTATTTCTTACTTATGCTTATAAACATTTACATTTTTATGTTTTTTTTTCACATTATATTATAATATTTTGCACATGATCAAGCTAACACATTTTGTAGAGATAATTATTTAGTGAGCAGTTCTTACATAGGTTTATCAAATACCATCAAAAATGTGGCATTTATAGGGGGTTCTCACAGAGATCAGGCTCCTACATTATTATTCAAAGATATAATTCAGCATACAATCTCAGTTTAAGACATCAAACATAGGGCATACATAAAAAAGATAAAAGACTCATTATTTAGTTCAATTCACTTGGTAATTATACTAGGTGAACATGAGAACCCATATTAGGAGACTAACGCCACAAGGGATTATAATCCACTATAGGGTGGTACTATCTAGTATCCCCAACATTAGGACAGTCTAGATCATTCACACTAGTAGACCAAGTATAGTACATATTTGCATATATATAGTCATAGTTTTGATTGTTATGTTCAAATTTTGCTTAGATTCATTCATTTTAGTTTAAATTCAAATCATATTTTGATAAGCATGATTTTGGGAATACTCATCCCTATGATCATTTGTACCTATACTATAACCTAAGCATCATCTTATGATCATTTTAATGTATCATTCAATATATATTGGAGATAATTTAGTTTCACCTTATGTATTGAATGTCTACCCTTATTCCAAAAAACCCTAACAATTTTGCAAACACTATTATTTAAAATCCATTTCATTCTAAATAATCACCTTGAATACTAATCTAAGCATTCTTCCCATATCATATGAAATATGAGAGTCCATAAATTCTTGGATTAACAACTAGATCCACATTTTTTATATTAAATAACTCACAAACTAAAATTATGTATATAAATTACCAAAATCCTATTATATTTTCAAAAATGATATTAAAAGAAAACCTAATATTAGATTTATAAAAAATCTCCAGATGGGTCATTCTCTATCTCTACTAGCTTTTTGATCTTAAGGGGCCTATAAACATCGAATAACATAATGGTATTTAATAACAACACTATGGTGGTAAATAGTGATACATTCATTATTTTTAAGCATAAAAATCCCATTTTTAAATATCAAGTAAACATTAGGGTATCAAATTTGACTAAAACATACACCCATTATAAATTTTTGCATGCATTATTTATCCACATTAATAAAATATTCAGAATTGGAAAGCAAAAACAAAAAAATAATCTAAGTATTCAAAATGTTTTAAAACCCATGGATCGAGTGCTTACATCATTATGTTTATTTAAAAAAAATAAGAAATAGACAAAAATGCACTAAATATATATTTAATTGAATATTCTTTATTAAATGATTAAAATATATTTTGTTAAAAGAAAAATTACCAATTAATTTAAAGGATGCGTCTCATTAGGAGATGCATGCCCTATAGTGACCACTAATAGTTATTAAATTAATTATAACCTTTGGTCACAATACCCAAAAAAGACAAATCAATGTATAGTAACATCTTTTCTAAAATAAGTGTGGACATCAAAGATAAATCTAGCAGTGAAAGATTAAGGAATGGGACAAGTAAATGTAATCTATTTTAAAAAAGAGCATGAAAAAAAAATACATTTTAAATCATCATGGATAGATACATTAGCCATTTTCAAATATTTTGTTAAATGAATATAATTCATAATTCTTATTTTGGAGTGGTTGATCAAAATATTCACAAACCCTAAATGACCCTTTGTGGGGCTTCCATGAGTCACTTATTCTAAACACATGTTTTATGCTTAAATTCCATATCACTTTACACTTATTCATCCAAAGGCTAAATAATAAATTTTAACACATACAACAACTAAATTACATGTGTTAATATGTTTTTGTATTTGATAATTCTTCTAGTTCTTAGTTCTATTTCACTTGTCCCTTTCCTTTTTATTTCTTACCTTGATCCACCCATCCATTAAATATATCCTATGATTATTCATTATTAATTCTAGACTCACCTTGTTACACATTCTTTTTAGCGTACTGCTTGATCACTCATGCATATGGACTATCTATACTCATTAAAGCCTACATTAAGCTTACACGATCACATACATTTATAGCTAAAATTTATATGTGAACATTTACTCTAATTCCTCCTCATTCTACTCCACCTCCCATATAATCTCTAGAGATATGATGTTTCTACTGGCATATATAGTGGTGACATCTTAATTGCATTTTACTTCCTTCACGTTACTACACTAGGTGCATGTTATTCCTTGACATATGCTATGGATTGTTCATATAACTTGCATGATTTTAGTTTTAAATCCTTTCCACTTAGCCTTGATTGATCAGTATAAATATGTGTTAAATATATGATGAACATAA
>JARHVA010007113.1:642500-652500 GCA_037957365.1 Torreya grandis | reverse complement strand
ATAAGAACAAACTTCATTGGATCCATTTTGAGAGTTGACTCCCACTTTCATTCCTACTTTCCTATCCATTTTGAATTGTTACATGGCCTGATGATCTATTATGGATTGATCCAATAAATAAGATGTGACTACTATTAATTTGGTTAGCTTTTGGGTTAGGGGTCATGATAAGATGATTTTATTATATCTATTTTTTAGTTGTATGATTGAATTTTGTTGGGTGGAGACTAAATTTTAAAAGTTACCATTAAATCACTTTGTGTTACAATAAGATTTTGTTGGGAATTGAGACTCTATTTGAAAGAGGGGTTTTTTACCCTTTTCTAATAAAGGATGTTAGTTAAGTTTTATTTTTATTTTACAATGCTCCAAGTAAGACCCATTGGTATGGTCTTAGGTAGCCTTAGAAATTTTTATCTAGCTAGGGTTTAAGTATTTTAGTGTGGATGCTCAGCTTTGTTTATCAAGATAAGTTATACAGTAATTCATACAGAGACTATATTGGGTTTCAACCTTAATGTAAACATGTTCAAATCCAAGCATGGTCCTACAATGTCAAAGATATTTGGGAAGTTGATTTTATGAGTATCAGTTGAAGTTCCAATAAGGGTTACTTATTTTTGCATTATCTAGTGAAGCTCATGGTATTCCTAGCCTTTATCTTGTAGTGATCCCGATTCATTTTTCTTATTAGTGTCAATCTGTTCAAATCTATGCATGGTGTTTCAACATTAGATATATTTTTGGATTTAGTTTTATGAGGAGAACATGAGGTTTCAATATGGGATACTTATTTTTGCATTATCTAGTGAGGCTCACGGTATTCTTAGCCTTTATCTTGCAGTGAGATTGATTCATTTTTTTTAAAAAAATTTTGGTTCCCCATAGATATTGGGGATTTTAAGGCCAAATCTAAATTGACTTTGATCATAAAATCATGACATAGCCTCTATTTTGGAAGAATGTGTTTCAACTAATGGTTTGTAGGTATGATGAGGCTGAAATAGGGGAGTCTAATGTTTGCAAATATATTTTTAGCTAAGTTTTAGGTATTTAACTTTGCTATAAATTATGCCTTGAGTTTTTGGGTTACGCTAGCCGAAAATCTTTTCCTAAAATTTTATAGGTTATGGAGTCTTATCAAAACTTTGTTTTGGTTTTGAAATTTATAGTAGTTTATTTTAATTAGGTATGTAACTCATATTTTCAATGTTGAGTTGGGTTCACTGATAATTTGATATTTTAACTATTGGGGGGTTGCTAGTTTTGGTATATTTTAAAAACTTTATTATAGATTTTATGACCCAAGATTTGAACTCTTTTTTTTGCATAGAGTTAGGTTCACTTAAAAAATGTATTTAATTATACGTTAGATGTTTCTTAGTGTTCGAGATTGTCATGTTTATTAGATGTTGTTGAGTTATATTACTATCCTATGTAAATATATAATATATTTTAGGACCTATCAAAAATCTCACTTCTATTTCAAATATATGGTTCAAAAGCATTACCCCAACAAATAACAATGTAATATTGAACATCACTCCCTTGCTAAGGACAAGGTATTATTTTACTAGAGTAAATAAATGCTTTGAGTTAAAACTATCAAGATTAATGTATTAAAAGTCAAAAATTATATATATATATAATATGACATATTTCAATAAATATATTCTCTTTTAAAGATAAAAACACATGTTTCATTCATCCTTCAATGATAAACAAATAAGAAGATATTTGGTACCTTATATTGAATATATTTTCTCCTAGTGATTAAAGGAGCTGGAAAAAATATATTATTTTATAATTGAAAGAAATATACTAAATAATGGGAGTGCATGATAATAGAAAATTTTGGTTGACTTTATTTTAACAAAATTTTAAATGACATTTTAAGAAGTGAAAAATAATTTCCTCACTGCATGAGTTGTATGCTTTTGGCGATGAAATAATTATAACTAGAGTATAATATATATTTAACATAAATATTATTTTAATGTAAGATAATTAATTCAATTTTCTAAATATAAATAATAATCTATCTTGATCTACTTGAAATCAAAATTTATTCATTATTTATATATTACTTATATGTATTATGTGTTGATAAGGTTTGAGAAGAAATCATATCATGATACAACCAAGAAATAGATATATTTTTGTTTAAAAGATAAAATATGAATTATAATGAAAACCATGTAATGTTTTTTTAAATAATTTTAACCCTTTAAAAATGTTATGCATTTTTTTTAAAATTATATATCAATCTAGGTTCATATTCAAAAGATATGGCCACTATAAGTTATTTCACTTTTCATGGTTGTAAAACTACTATAAAAATTTCTAGTTCATGTTCTTGGTAGGTTTCCAAATCAAACTTATGGATATGTAACCACCTTATTTTTTCATAACTATCATAAAAGTTTAACCTTATAAAAATGGTGGTTTTTTTAAAAATAATGAATCGATATAGTTTAATAATGTAGAAAATTCCTCTTCATCTTATGAATCTATTTGGAATCTTATTTGAGCTTGTGATTTTTATGAATAATTTAAATTAAATTATAAGGTTTATTTTGAAACATAAAACTCATTTGATTTAATAATCCATTGATAAATTGAAGTGGGTGAGGTAGTTATGGGATGATCCATTCAACTCATTAAGTCACAAAATTGACTCCTAGCTCTTCTTCTTAATTATAGTGTGTTATGGAGTTGGAGCTTGAAAATTAATGTGTGAGTGATAAAGTTTAAAATCATATATGATTTGTTTTAATTTTTTTAATGAAAATATTATCCATGAAGGTATTGAGAATTCAGTTTAATTATAGTTCCATAATGAGATAGTGAAAATACGATGAGATATCTTACTCTTCTAGAGTTTTCCAAACTTTAGTTTATCTAATTTAAAATTAAATATTTTTATAATTATATTATTGTGTTTTTATTTATCTACTTACATTTTCCAATATTAATTTTGATATTTAACATTTTTAATTAATTTTTATAAACATTTCTTGACTCTTTCAAAACTAATCATAATAAAATATTGATTTAATCAATAAATAATTATTACAATTTTTTTAATCCTATATTATATTTTAGTGATATAATTAAGACAAATTATAGAATGTTCAAATTTCATAATATATAATAAATCACATAAAAATATGTGTGTAACTAACATAGTATTGCTAGTCAATTGTAACTTGTTATTTATGAAAAAACTAACGCCAATTTCTTACTATCCAATTTAGTCTATTTTTTTAATCTTTGTTTAGGAATAGTCAGTAAATAAGGTATAAAAAATACTTTTGATAAATCATTACTTAAAATAGAGTGCATATTAATATTAGGTCAAGTCTAATGTTTCCTTGATAGTTGTGGTGCACTATAATAGTTTGATTTGAGATAACAATGTCCTAAACAAATGTGCTAATTTGTAATAGTTAAATTTACCAAACATGCATCAATAAATGATTCATGTTCATTCATATTATTTAAAATTCACATAGGTAAACTTGTTTTCAATTTATGTGCATCAAAAACACTAGAATGAGCATGTGAGACCAACGTGACCTATAAAATGGGTTAGTGGATTGGGTTAAATTGACCCAAATTAACCCTAATAACTATATGATCAAAAATTATATTATAATGAGATAAATAAGGCTCAAACCACAAATATTTCCCAAGTGTGTGTACAATTACTTTAATACTAGCACGTAATGCAATATTGAGTATTGATTTTGACACATATCTATCTATGATTTCAATATTGTGAAGTTATTTGGCATTGGATTAGATATTTCTAGTTTTAGAGTGGTATATTTTAAGATTTTGGGCATTTATTATCAATATACATGAGAATAATATATGTGTTCTTGAGGAGTGGTAGATAAAAATAGGCTTAGAGTTTATTTATATAAATAATAGAATTTGAGGGTAATTTCCATCTGAAGTGGCATGTGAAACATAAAATTTGACCCATAAGATGAATGTGAATGAATTAAAATATCAATTAAATTATGCATGAATAAGTTTGACATGAGTAAACACATCATCAAGGCTGAGGAATCCAAGTAGGATCATCAGTGTCAAGAAATTAAGAAACTATTATCTAACACAAAATATATTTTCAATGAGTTATAATTATTTTTTCAAGCATAAACTAATGAAAAAAATTGTATCATTGAATTATTCTTGGGAATGTCAACCTCCTAAATGAGAAAATGTCTAGTAAAAATTGTAATAAATAGTAAGTCATGTGCACACAATTCAAGTATATCGAGGCTTAATAAATAGTATATATATTTTCAAGTGTATATTAAAAAATATGAGTGTCTAAATTAATCACCCTCCCCCTCCCCCCATTATATTATAATAATTAATAGATTAAAAGGATAGATGGTCATATTTACATATAACCAATGTGTGTGTGTGTTAAGTTAAGCTACATCCTATACTTGTTCCATGAAAACATATAATGAAAAATGAAAATTTAAGTTCTAACTTATGATATAAAATATAAACTAAAAATATTTCATATATTTGTAATTGAAATTAATAACAATGAATAAACCTATTTTAATGTAAACTAATTTATTTTATATAGAGTTGTCTTTTAAATAAAATGGATAATGTTGTGATCATGACCCTTTGAGATGCCAATTTTAATAGCACAAGTTGTGTTGAATATGCACAAAAACCCATTGAATATAATTAATTTCATATATTTTAAATCGTATAAAAAATAAGGAACACACCAATGTTTAGAGTTTTGGGAATTGGGACCCACCATAAATTCTAATAAATATGAAAATTTGGGATTCTAATTAAGTTTTTTTTAATAATCCACTACACATAGATTATATAATTCAATTTGAGTTTCATACTACATTTAAGTAAGTGTTAGAAACTATTTATCTATAATGTGTTACATGTGACTTGAATATACCCCAAATATAAATATATGTGTAATGTGAGTAATTTAGCCTATGTGAAAATATCATGATAAATGTTAAAATATTCACATATATTATACATATGCCCCTAGATATGATAGCTTGTGTAAATTAAATCCTATACTAAATGTAATAATATCATTAAATATATGAATTTATTCTCATAATCCTATAAAATGTATGAAATATGTCCTATATATTCCCATATTCTATTTCAAATAAAAATAAATATATAACAATCTATTTTTTTTTTTTTTTGAAAATATGATTTTTTTTATGTCCAAAATATGGATATATATATATATGTAAAGGACTTATTCTCTAAGACAAACCATTATGTATGCCCCCTTTGAGGTGAGTAATGTAGCCTAGTAATTACTCATCTTAAAATAAAAGAGTTATTAGAATCATGATATATATAAATGTATGTATGTAAAATATGTGTTAACATGAGCTAATTAATATTATTGAAAGTAAGATTATATCACATGATAATTTATTAAACATGTATCATAAGGCATATAATTGTCATGCCAAAATAGATATATCAATTAAAATGTACATTAACTTTATCATAGTAATATCAGGTCATTTTATCATATATGAAATGTATCCTAAGGCATATAAGTGTCATGTCAGGATAGATATATAAATTAAGAAGATCATGAATATGCATCAAACTATAGTCAAAATAAGTAATAACTATGTGAAATGATTATTATGGGTACCATGGCATTACACACAAGAAGAATAATGTCTGATGTGGTTCAAAACATCACAATCATAGTATAAAATCATAAATGAATCCACACAAAATCTAATAAATTTAGAGATTCACACAAAATTTCATGGCCATGACATAAACGATAAATCACATAAACACACATAGTGTCATACAAAGTAAAGAGTCACATAAAAAATCATTAAATAATAAGAAGATTCACATGGTGAACACCTAGGATAAGAGCCATATATAAAAATAATAAAGCACAAAATGAGTCACAAAATGAACACCCATTGTCATATAGATTCATAGAGAATAGAGAATGAAGAAAAAATAATTGATAAAAAATAAAAAATCAGACATTATAACATGCACTAGAATCAATTATTCTTAGAAGAACCAAGGATAATGTACCTAATCAATGCATGTTTTCTTCACACACACACACACACACACACACACACACACACACACACACACACACACACACACACACACACACACACACACACACACACACACACACACACACATCTTGTTAAATAAGATTATAATTTTTATTAATAAGATCACTCCATGTGTAATTAGTTTAAAATATTTCAATATGATCAACGGGAATAATCATAGAAAATATAATGTATATAAAGTGCATAAATATCCCCGTAATGAAAACATTAACTCAATGTAAGATGATATGTCCTAGATGTAGAAAAGTATTAGATTTATGTGTCTGTGTCATATAAACCTTTATGTCCTACATGTTACTCATGTAAATAGTGAAATTCATGTGCATATAAAAATATATATACTCTACTAAATATGAGCAATAATAAATAATTCATCATTTAGTAATACATGTCAAATAAAGGTCTTAGTCTTTCCTAAGAACATTTATTTTTATTTTGAAAATTATTTATGCTCACCCAAATAAGGGGAAGTGGAAATGATACAAAAATAGAATAATGAAGTGGAATTTTATAGTTCACAACATGTGTTAAGCCATATTATGCACCAAGTATAAATATAAAAGTAATGTTGAGGGAGTCAAGGCAAGGAAAATACACCTACTATACAAATTTTAGCTCAGGAGAGTATATAGAAATTAGAGTACATATTCCCTGAATATAAATGAATTAGTTTATATGTTGATTTAATATGTACACATAAATTTATGTGATCATATAAGCTCAATGCATGCCATATAAAGTATAAATATCAATATATAGGGGTGATGAACTAGTATGCCATAAATAATGTGAAATAGGATTAGGATAATTTAAAGCGTGAAAATTGTATGATAAATTTCATAGACGTTTTGATCAAGATAAAATATCAAAGGATAAGGTTCAAGTGAAAACAAATCCAAGGGATAGAGGAATGAACAATTAAAACTCATATTTGTGCATAGATAGAAACATAGAATAAATAATGAGGACAAGCAATGAATCAAACATAATAAAGTTATGTATAAGGGATTGCATTCATGCTAGTCAAATATATCATCAAGGGGATGGTCATATGTGTTTTATTTAACATACATATGTTTTAATCACCAAGTTTATTTCCATGACCATTTTATATCTTAGGCATATCATTCAAATAATCTTCAATATACATTAGGATATTAATAAATAACCACACCATATTACAAAATTGATCTATTAGATTTATTTAAATATTCCTATTGTTCCTAATTATTAACAATATGCAACTTTAATTTAATTATATAATAATTTGATATCAATGACTGAGAACTAGGTGAATAAAATACATTCAATTTAATTTATTGCTCCAAATATGTTCCATATCTCAAAATGGAATATTGTCATTAGTAAATTCAAATATAACATCGTCATTATTTTACCAATTATTTCACCAACTTATGTTATCCATGACCTTCATAATATATCGTTGTATAGTGTCAAATGAATGTAATAATACATATTTAAGACCAAGAGTTACATACCGCTTCTTGGATCCTATGAAAACTTTGTTTGTATACTTATTTAACTATTATGTAACATATCCAAGATATTTTAATAGTGCCATAATACATACAATTATTTTATAAACATTACTAATATTTACATTGGTATATTTCATGCCATCTATGTGAGGGATAAGAATCATAGGCTCTAGGTATGACGAAAACATTGTAATTTCCCATTGGAAATCATGTTTGTGACATAAGCACTTCTAGTAATTTCTTGAATTTTAAATCCTTTCTTAGGAACCTCTTTCCTTATAAAATTATATTTCTTAGTTTCCTCATTCATAAGTACACTCTTTTGTTTATCTTGTACTTATTTTTGTAACTTTTATTGTTGTAACTTATCTTTTAATAATTATTCATTTGAAAATTATTATTTATGAAAGCTTTCCTATTTAAAGTTTTCCTAATGTAACTTTTTCTTTTCTAATTGTTTCTTATAATATCAAACTATCTTTGAGTAAATTTCTAAACTATATAAGGTATGCTTGAATTTAGTGGATTTTAATGGATGTATCTAATGGAAGATTACCACTGTCAATAATATTTTGAATTTTTACATTAAAATCATAATGGATTTATTATGATTTATATGCATTATGTCATAGGCACATTAGTATTTATATTTAAATAGAGGATGAATATGGGACAATGTGATTATTTTATTTCTAAGCACATCACTTAAATTTTCACTGAAATTCTTTTGAATATTATGTAAAGTTCATTACCTATTAGTTTTAGATGTATTTCATTTTTGAATCCATGATTGAGATAAAATATTTCAAAGAACAAAATTATTGAATGGAGAGGTATACATATAATTAAGACTATTTTACTTAGGATTTCTTACATGTGCACTCTTATCTTCAAGTGATTTAAACTTTAGACACATTTCATTTTAGAATGGAACTATAGATTCCCTCATAGAAACTATTCATTATACAATAGATTCATTAGACACATGAGTTCTTAGAGGTTGGGAGGATATATTTTTACATGCACAAACCAAAGGCCTCTTAGATTTGATATCAAACAAAGTGTGTAAGAGGATGCACCATGTCTCTTGGGAATGTGATAACATGTACCTCTTCTTAATCCGATAAAAAACCCTTAACATAAAAATATGAAACTCTTTTAATAATGAATAAATTCTAAGGGAAACCTATGTTTTGATGTTCTCACCACAAAAAATAAGCTCTCTAATATGTTTTATATTATTTTATATTTTAGTAATGTAATTAATATAAAACCATATTATATTTAGATTTGAAAAGATATAATCATTCACACTAAAATATGTGTGAAAAATTAGCATAGTTTTAAAAATTTATTGGAACTTTTATTTATGAAAACACTAAAATAATTAGGAACATAGTTCTTCCAAGTAATTTTCTAAGACTTTTCAAAAGGTAAAGGTTCTTGTAGATGTCTAAAACATTTTTTTCATTTATCATAACATTAAATAAATTACATGTGTTTATTGGGATGATTTTGGCATTTCCTTGATGGTTATATCATGGTAAAAGAGCATCACTGGGGATGAATTTATTTATCTAAATAATTGAATTTTAGGGTAATTTACATCTAAAGTGGCATGTGAGACATAAAATTTGACCTATAAGATGAATGTGAATGAATTAAAATATCAATTAAATTATGCATGAATAGGTCTAACATGAGTAAACACATCATCAATTTCGAGGCACCCAAGTAGGATCATCAGTGTCAAGAAATTAAGAAACCATTATCTAACACAAAAACTATTTTCAATAAGCTATAATAATTTTTCAAGCATAAACTAATGAAAAAAATTGTATCAGTGGATTATTTTGGGAATGTCAACCTCCTAAATGAGAAAATGTGTCATAAAAATTGTAATAAATAGTTAGTTATGTGCATGAATTTCATGTATATCAAGGCTTAATAAATAGTATATATATTTTCAAGTGTATATTACAAAATATGGGTGTATAAATTAATCACCCTCCCCCTCCCCCCATTATATTATAATAATTAATAGATTAAAAGGATAGATGGTCATACTTACATATAACCAATGTGTGTGTGTTAAGTTAAGATACATGTTATACTTGTTCCATGAAAACGTATAATAAAAAATGAAAAATTAAGTTCTAACTTATGATATAAAATCTAAATTAAAAAAATGTCATATATTTGAAATTGACATTAATAACAATGAATAAACCTATTTTAATGTAAACTAATTTATTTTATATAGAGTTGTCTTTTAAATAAAATCGATAATGTTGTGATCATGACCCCTTGATATGCCAATTTTAATAGCATAGGTTGTGTTGAATA
>JARHVA010007113.1:617500-637500 GCA_037957365.1 Torreya grandis | reverse complement strand
TAGAAATATGAAACTCTTTTAATAATGAATAAATTCTAAGGGAAACCTATGTTTTGATGTTCTCACCACAAAAAATAAGCTCCCTAATATGTTTTATATTATTTTATATTTTAGTAATGTAATTAGTATAAAACCATATTATATTTAGATTTGAAAAGATATAATCATTCACATTAAAATATGTGTGAAAAATTAGCATAGTTTTAAAAAATTATTGAAACCTTTATTTATGAAAACACTAAAATAATTAGGAACATAGTTCTTCTAGGTAATATTCTAAGAATTTTCAAAAGGTAAAGGTGCTAGGAGAGGTCTGAAACATTGTTTTGATTTATCGTAACTATAAATAAAGTACATGTGTTTATTGGGATGAGTTTGGCATTTCCTTGATGGTTATATCATGGTGAAAGAGTATCACTAGGGATGGAAATGTTGTGAAGGCCTATGATAATTAGTTCGTGTGTGTGTGTGTGTGTGTGTGTGTGTGTGTGTGTGTGTGTGTGTGTGTGTGTGTGTGTGTGTGTGTGTGTGTGTGTGTGTGTGTGTGTGTGTGTGTACGCAGGCGCGTGTGTGTGTGTTTATAAATTACTCTAAGCATTTATATATATTCCATCTCATGTAGATAATTATTTTTTTATTATATTTGATTAAAAAATCATAGCTTGTGTCTTTGATACCAATGTGACATGAAAAAATGGACTAGTTGTTTGGATTGATCAGACTCTATTTAGTCCCCACTTAGTGGCTATGTGTTTGCTATGTTTTAATATTATGAAGAGAAATCAAACCAAACATAGTTCTTCAACCTAGATGAGTGTGTGAAACTAGTGTCTTAATAACATTAAGTATAACCTTGAGTATTGATTTTAACACTTGAAAACCTATGATTTATACCTTGTAGTGGTATCTAGACTTGGATTAAATCATTTTATTTTTAAAGGTTTTATAATTGGAGTCTTTAGGGTAGTTATTATCAATGTATATGTGAATAATATATGTGATCTTGATGATTTGTAGATAGGAGTAGGCTTAGATTTTATTTTTACGAATAATTGTCTCTTTGTGTAATTTCCCTCTGAACCAATAGATAAAACACATGGTTTTATCCATAAGATTTTTTTCAAATTATTAAAATAGTTGTTACATAGAGTACTAACATGTCTAGTATAAGTAGATGGATATAAAAGGGTCTAGGATTTTGATAAGATTGACTATGTCTAGTGAGTATAGAACTATTATTTGAGATTAGGAAAAACTCTAAATAAGAGGATTTTTTAAAAAAAATATACTATAAAAATCATTTGTATCAATAATATAAATTTTGAAAGGACAAACACATATATGATAAAATATCTATGATAAATTAAAAATAATATTCCATTAAGTGGATGAAATTCAAGTATATTAAACATTATTCAAAACTCAAATTTTCAAGGTCCTATCACCAAATATGATTGCTTAAAATAATATAAGATTCATACTAAATTTTTTTATTGGAATATCCATAAATGAATGTGTCATTATCTCTCTTTCTCGACTCTTCTATGATTCATTTTAATTCTACTTGTTCTCGACCGACGTATAAAAATTATATTTATCTCTCTTTTAATCTACTTAATTTTATCATAATAGATGACATTCAATTACAAAATATTTTAGAAAACACTCTTTATTGAATTTTTTTACTCTCTCAACAACAAAAATAATTTATGATTCTCATTTACAACTTGCAATTAAATCAATTAGAAACCCACACACTTGACATAATTTTTATGATTAAAAAATATTTATAATAAAAATAAAGTTCTAAATTAATGGCAACTCAAAATCAACCACTCTCAATCGATACACTGACACAAAGAATCATAAATGTAAACAAACATGCATTCTTTATAACACTGAATGATAGTGTTACATAAATTTCATACACAAGCCCTTTAAAAAAAAATGAAGAAAATTTAACCCATAAAAATTATCTTATTGGACATAGCAATTTGCTTTTCTCTCAAAATTATTTTCCTCATTGAATAAAATTAAAAAGAGACTCTCCTATACTTTTTAGAAACTAATTAAAATATCGTCTACATCCCTTTACCTCTTCGAAATCGAAAGCATTTTGGAAATACTTCTCTTTTAAAAATCATTTTTACTTTTTACCTTTTTCGCTTTCATTATGAGCATAACAATTGCTTAATGTTTATTAGTTTTTGCATAACCATTAGGTTGGTTTCTTGGAAAAAATAACCCTTAATAGATACCATCATTCACGAAACTATAATTATTATTTCAAAACCATTGTTTAAATATTTCAAAAATGCCACATCAGTTTTGATTTAGTGTAAAATTCTATAAATTTTAAAGGCCACATCTTTTGCATAAAAAATTAAAATCAAATGTTTATATTTTTATATGCACATATTTAGAAGAAATTTAAATATGAAATAATATTATTAATTTTATATATTTCAATTAGATTTTTCCAATATACACCACAATCTATCACTCGTAGGGTTTTTATAAATATATCCGCTTTGTTAATATTAATAATAGTCGATTAACTTAACTAAATTATTTGTAATAATGTTTTTGAATAAAAAATTATCATATTTAATTTTATTGATACCCTTAAAGTATTATAGGGTCAATGCTTTAATTGGATCACCTTATACCATGCTAAAATGATGAAATGGCTAACTAGTCCACACAAAAACATGAACCCTATTTTTTTTTAACAGTTCAATGATTGCTTATCATGTTTGGATGATCTTGCATCATGATAAGAATACCTTGTTATATGGTTGGTTTACAATATTTAATACATTAATTATGATTTTAATTAGTTATAAATTATTATATGTTTTAGTTTTGAATATTAATTTATTTTCATATTTAATTATATTATAAGTATGGATATTGGTCTCATATTTGAAGATATTAGCCTTTAAAATTTTGATTTCATAATTTTTAATTGTATATAAAAAAGTTAAATATAAAATTACACATATTTATTTTTAATGGGTTAAAGTAAAGTTTGAAAAAACAAATTTTGTTAAATTAATATCATGTATTTGGTTGGTCATCTTTTTAACCATAGTTTTAAATATTACACATACCCAATTACAATCTAATTTAGATACTACCTATTTTAATAATAATGAGGGATAAAATAAACATTAAAAATCAACAAATATCTTAACAATTTAAATATGGAATAAATTTTATACTTTAAGTATTTTTAGAGGTTGATTATCCATAAGCATAAAGGAGGGCATGGAACATTGGTGAATATTTTAATTTAAACTTCTTTATTATTATTTAATTATTAATTAAATATGTAATCCATTAGTAAATTATCATCATAACTATTGTAAATAAAAATGTAATTAATAATTTTAATGTATCCAAAATTATTTAATTATTTAGATGAAAATTATTTTATTTTTTCCTAATGTAAATTATTATATATTGTAAATTTATAAATTATATTAGGAGATTTAAATGATGATGGAACATGATGTGGGATTCAAAATGTCAATGCATTGTTCCATTTGATTGTACATATTTATTTAAATAATATATTTATTTTTAACAATTATTATTATATTAATAATAACATAAGGGTATTAATTAGTTTCTAAATTTAAATTAAATAATATATATTTATATATTCTTACATAGTTAGAATTTTAAAAGGATGTGTGTGGGTGTCTATGTGTGTGTAATTATAATCTAGAGACACATAATTATATTTCAAATATGAAATATAAGTACCTTATATTTAAAAGGTTTGAACTTATAACTTTTAATTTGAAAATACAAGTTCTTTACTATTAAATTAATTCATGAATATTTCAACTTATAGTCATTTAGTGACATTCGATACATCAAAATATAATTTTTATTATAGTTATTTCTTTAGAGTCTATTTGACCAAAATATAAAAATAATATTTAATGTAATTTTATATCTCTATCAATATTGTGAAACATAGAATTATAAGATATTGAACAAAAATCATGAATAAATTAGGTTCCAACTTTGACTTCAAAACAAACTACAAAATAGAAAACAAATATTAGATAAATCTATGTAAAATACACTGATAGATATCATTTTCGAGATACCTATCATACATTTTGACTTGTCTCAAGAATAATATCTATAGATATATTTTAAATATATTTATCTAAAATATATATGCTAGTTTTAAGATATCATTAAAATATTTATTAAATTTATATTAACATAATAAATTAATATTGATATATTACATTATAGATAATTTGGAAATGAAACTAGTCATAATTACCTATCTTAAAATCTATAAAATTTTATCAAAAAAATTTACAGATGTAAAAATATATATGGAAGTCCATAATTATATAATTTTAATATATTATTAAAAAAAAATATCAAAGAGTTTTATAATATTAAAGATGTAAAAATATACATGCAAATGTTATAATCATATACTTTTAATATATTATAAAAATTTCTAAAAAAACTTTATAATACTACAATTGTATAAATAATATTATATCATTATAATATTTTACATAATTGTGATATACATATCATTATTTTACTATACATATCAATTTTTTATTAGATATAAAGATTTCTCTAAAATCTTAATTATTCAATAATATGATTAGCTTTTAAATCTATAAACTTTATATGAATTTATAAAAGTTTGACAGAAAAAATTGTAATATTATAGATGTAAAAAATATATTAAAACACTATAATTATATATTTTTAATACAATATAAAAATAATTTGAAAAATTTATAATACTACATAGATAAATTTTTTTCTAAAAATTCTAATTATATAATAATATAAATAATTATTATTTGTTTTGATTTATTTTCATTTATATGATTAATTTTTTTTGGTATATTACTTGTAAACCAATTAAATGTTGATATGTTCACCCTATTACACCTCCCAATCCTCCCCAAATATTATTGAAGGAATACATATTAATATAATAATAGCTTTGTTACCACAATACATATAATAATAATAACGAAACAATGTGAAAAACAAAATAGAATTTTTTTAGTAACAAAATTTTCAACTTACTATTAAAGAATTGAATATAGCCTTGTCCCTTATAGCCTTGCCCCTTAGGGTGTCAAAGTGAATCCGGCTAGTACATTGACAAATCTGAAGAAGTTCATTTAATATTTCACATTTTTGTTTGGAGCTGTAGTTGGGTGAGAGTCATTAACAATCTAAATAAAAATTTATGAGTTTATTCTTTTGCAAACTGTTATTTAAGCATTATCAGTCATTCTAAATAAAAAATTATGAGTATTCTTTTGCAAATTGTTGATTCAGCATTAGCAGTCGCTTATGTAATTAATTGAGTCGGTTAGGCATTAACAATCTAAATCCAAGGCTGAGCAAGAAAACTTATAAATGAACCAAGAAAACCCGTTTTGAAAAGCATCTAGTTTATCTAACAATCAAAATACGTATTGCATTTTTAACGAGCCACCTATCCCGTTTTGAGTGAGTGTCTGTGATTATATTCTCCGCTCGGCCGATCACAATCGACACGAGATTAAGGCAAAACTATGACGACTCCAGGAGAAAAGAATGGTTTGCACGCAGTGGTCGTGCCTTTCCCCGTGCAAGGAACAATAAATCCTCTGATGAATCTGGCCAAACTTTTGTCTTTAAGGGGATTTTTCATTACATTTGTTAACACGGAGTGGAGCCTCAAGTGCATGACCAGATCTGCTCATGATAAGGAGGACGAAGCAGTCTTGAGCTCTTCGTTTAGATTTGTGACCTTTCCAGATGGGTTACCGGCAGATCACGGTCGTCTCACCGATCTTGCAGAGTATGCAATTGCACTGCAAAAGGCAGGCCCTGCGTTGGAGCATCATCTCCTTTGTAGTTTATCAGAGGGCGTCCCTCCCATCACATGTATTATCAGCGAGAATTTCATGAGTTGCACACATGAGGTGGCCAACAATTTGGGAGTGCCGAGGGTCATTTTCTGGACGATGTGCGCAGCTTCGTCTATTGCGCAGTGCAAAGCAATAGACCTCGTATCTCTAGGACATATTCCCGTCAAAGGTGAAAAGATTTAGAAACCCTCAATTTTATTTTGACGCCTCTGCATATGTGAAATGTAATTGATGTATGATTGAATTTGCAGTGGAGGAAGGAAAGAGAGAGGAGAAAATGATCAGTTGTTTGCCTGGTAATCTGCCGCCATTGTGGCCGAGCGATCTTTTGTCATTGTATCGCGCTGCCGACACGTCTAACGCTCTGTGCAAATGGGCGCTCCACGAGTCGGAAATCGAAAATAAGGGCGACTACGTGCTGGTGAACACCTTCGATGAGCTGGAAGACCCACAAGCCGTAGCTGCCCTGTCCATCAATGGCTGTCCGGCTCTGGCGATCGGTCCCGTATTTCTTCCCAATTTCTCGAAAGGAATAGATTTGAACAGGCGCGTGAGTATGCTTGAGGAGGACGAGGGCTGTATCAAATGGCTGGACGAGCAAGAGCCGGCATCTGTGATATACGTGTCCTTTGGCAGCCTCGCCATTAAATCGAACGAACAACTGGAAGAGCTCGCTCTAGGGTTGGAGAGTAGTCGGTATCCTTTTCTTTGGGTTCTGCGAATGGATATTGCGGGAGGGAAGCCTGCCGTATTACCGGAGGGGTTCATGGAGAGGACCAAAGATCGAGGGCTGTTTGTAAAATGGGCGCCGCAGTTGAAGGTGCTGTCTCACCCTTCAGTTGCAGGGTTTATGACACACAGTGGATGGAACTCGTCTTTGGAGAGCATTAGCATGGGAATTCCTATGCTTGGATGGCCTTTTTTCCTTGATCAGTTTCTCAATTGCCGTTTCGCGAAGGATGTATGGAAGATCGGCATGGACTTTGAAGATGTAGACGTTGATAACAATAAGGTGGTGACGAGGGAGGAGGTCGAAAATGGTGTGAGGACTATCATGCAAAGTGAGGAGCTGAGAGGAAGATCGCTGAAGCTGAAGGAGGCAGCAGTCAAAGCAGTTGGTAAGGGAGGTTCTTCTTTCCTCAACTTGAACAGGTTTATCCATGACATCATACAAATTTCCAAATCCGGTCCTAATCCGGTCCGCTAAAAGGCCGTTAAACGAAAATTCCGAGCAAATAAGATGTTAATCGTCTATTAAATGATTTGTATGGGCTCTAAATGAATGAGTGAATCGATCGTCAACGAAGGGCACGGAATGCCAGGTCCTCTGTTTGGAAGTGTAGAATATATTATATTCGATTCGTGCGTGGTTGTATCGTGCTCCTTTTTAATTTCTTTCATTCATTTATTTTTAATTCATAGTAATTGGTAGATTGTCTTTGGGATTATGATGTAATGGTATTAAACTGATTTAAATTTTTATCTCATCAACAATTAGAATGTTCACATTTTAAAATCGAACTTAAGATAATAAAAATGAGTATTTAATTGAATTATCAACATTTTTACATTTTATTTTAGTTTATTTTTTATGTGTGCTCTTTTTTTATCATAGTCGCAAGTAGGATTGAATTATCTAACACAATATATTTTCTTTTGCATGAGGTACATTATCTATATGGTTACCTTAACATTTCATTTCTCATGCCTTTTTAATTTCTTCAATCATGCGTAAAGACTCTATTTCATTTAGATGTCGGCTATTATGTTATGTACCTTTATAAAAAAAATGGTTGTTTTTGAAAATCTGTCCTCTTCAAACAAGGTAGTCAAGGAGTCAGCTTTCAAGTTTTCAGTGTACTTAATTCAAATATACTTATTAACTTGGCACTCCATGATGTAGGGTCACTTCATCTCCACTATCCCTCAAGTATTAACATTGACATATTTTCTTTGCTTAATCTTCTTTAGGTGTTGTTCATCTTCAAATCTCACACCTAAGATGATGCAAGCTAGTCCTTACATGAGTTATCAATCATTCCCCCTTTCATATGATTTTTTCTCGTTTGTGTGTTTTTTGGTCATGGTCAGAATTAAGGTTGAATTTTTGTTATGTGCACTCAGTTAGGAGGCAATTCTATGGACATATCCTATAATGCATGCGTCTTATTCATATTATGGATCCACAGTAACCGATCCATAATGCATACACATTATGGGGTAATGCATACACTTTATAAGGTGATGTGTGTGTGTGTGCGTGTGTGTGTGTGTGTGTGTGTGTGTGTGTGTGTGTGTTAATTTTTTGGATTTTTTAAAAACCCCATAGCCAAGTTATATTTTGTGATTGCATTTTCCCTCCAAAGACCTCAAAACTCAACAAAATTCCATTACAAAGCTCAACACGTCCCCAAATTCACAATTCTACCACATATATGAGTAAGCGATGAAAAACTACACGTATTAACCTTGTATTTGACCATTTTATTAGTTTTACATTGTTTAAGTTGTAAATTATTTATTTGAAATAGACCAATCCACTGTAAGAGATCGTAACTATCCTCTTAACCCTCCACCTAACCCTGCTAATCATGTGGCTAACCTTCCAAGTAACCCTCTTAATCCTTTGGCTAATCCTCCACCTAACCTTCCCAACCCTCATATTCCTCCTACAATTCCTTAAGATCGCCTAGGTAGCCAAGAGGATCAAGATTCACATATTATACACAACAAAATAGAAATTGAGCAAGTAATAAAGAGAATGAAGGATCCCACATTCACCAAATCCCATCGTACCTATCTATCCAATAATTTAGAGTTAATATTGGGTCAACTTGATTCGATAATGAGTAAAATTGTTAGATAGGCATCATATCAAGATAGTTGTAGGGCTTATTATGCTGACAAATTGTTACCAATTGAAGTCAAAAATAAATAAATATAAAAAATAACCATTTGTACATTATTCATTGACTTAGCCACCAATGCACTATTTCCAATAATTTCTAAATGTTTCCCAATCCATAGGCAACTAATACAATTTAATTAAATCCAATTCTGGGACTGATGGTGAGTGGTGTTTGATTATCCACCGTGTAACAACTATGAGGTCCCATTTTATTTTTTGAGTAAAATCTGAAGTGATTATATCCTCAATGAGATTCCAAATTATTTTTATTATTGTGAGTTTCAAGGCCAAGGAAAAGGCTCTACATAGGATCAATCAGATACACATCATATGACTAATCAACCTACAAGGATCCCTACGAAAAATCCACTTCATCTTAAGATCCCCTCTTTAGTGAAGGAGGTCATAGAGATCGACACATTACATGCACTTAGTGTGCTTATTGATACACTTGTACAATATATGAGTAAGCTTTTAGTGACTGATAGTGGAGATATGCTACCTAGTGTGCATACCTAACCCTATCCTTCTAAATCTTATGAAGCTATATGGAATAGACATTTTGATGATGATAATACTAGTGGTTTAGAGGGTTTGGATGATAGAATCTTGAGAGAAGAATTTTTGGCATGAATATTTGGTGTGCACTCATTAGCCATTACATGGATGTAAGTATCTTTTATATAAATGTCATGTCAAATTTAAGGCTGCTTCATTCTGGTTATCATGAGAAGCTCATGTCATGTAGTTGAGGCTCTACTCCATGTTAATAAAATTCATAATTTTACCTTAATCTTGTGTTGATTGTGATCAGGATGGTGAGTACATAATCACGTAGACATTATCACTGACTGATATCATATTATCTTATTAAATAATAGTTCTATTCTCACATATTGACTGGGAGATAAATTATATTCTTTTTCAAAATGGCCTATTCTATCTAAAAAGACTACTAACTCACTTAACTATGTAAAAATATTCCTAATGCCTAATCAACTAACCTAATTACATATAAAGATCACTGAGATAAATTTAATGGTCCATTGATCTTCTTGTTTGCTAATGCATAAGCAACTCACCCAACTACATAACCTAATTACGTATAAATATTTTTGAGATTAATTTAATGGCCCAATGATCTTATTGCTGGTGCATTCTATAGAACGATTTTCAAAAGAAATGAATCTATGACTTTTGATTTACACTACTAATCCCTAAACAATGACCTTTAATTTATAATACTACTTAATAGGCTCACTTAACCATGTAAAGATGTTAAATATTAAATCAACATAGGTGATTTTTTAATGCACCAACAAAAGTCAGTCTAAGACCATTAAAAATGAGGCTACATTCTATTACTTAATATTAAGTTGAAAATTTTGTAATAAAAAGAACTTCATATTGCATATATTATATTGTTTAGTTGTTATTATTTATATAATGGTAATGGGAGAGAAATGGTTATTATTTGTTTTTAAAAAAAAACTGGTGTTGGAACTTGATATGTTGAGAATAGTAGCTCAACGCTCAACAAGTTTATGTTCTATATTATTGATATATAGAGAAATTTCTAATAGAATTTTTTTTTCATCATGTTTTTAATAATTATGATCATTATTATTTATTTGTTAAATAGAGGAAATGTAAAATTGTTGATAATATTTTAAGTGTTTTTATTTTTGGCTAGTCTACTAATTTACAGTTTGAATCTCTACCACTATCTACAAACTTTGTTAAAGTATCATGATTGTATGATCTATCTAAAATTAGCTACCAACCCAATTATAAAAAGTGAGTTACATCAAAATGGATACAATTTTTATGTTTTTGTAAAGTGATATTTTATAAGATGAAAGAGTATAAATCAATAGTTATAACTCACTGAAAACATGTAACCACTAGATCCATCTCACCTTCTATACATAAAGTATTAATAAATAGTAATATAAAATTAATTTTAATAATATTTCCATAAATTTCAAATCTTAACCAATGCTCTCTTAAATTTTATGTTTTTTTATAGTAGAAATAAATAATATGCTTATAAAGACAAGGTCTAATTGTGACCCCATTTTTTCCAAATGTTAAAGTATACCATTTGTGTATGTTCTTATGAATTATGTAACTATTTCAAATGTCAATAAATTTGAAATATGGATGAACAAATGATTCAAGATAAACATTATGACCTCAATACCTTATCCTCATGTTATTGGTATTATAACACTTATTTGAATCACACATTAGACATAAAACTTTACCATAATATAATAAATATAATTAATATGATTAATATAATATAAGTATATATACTATATTTATGTTATATTAATAATATATTATATTAACATAATATGTATGTTATCATAATATATAATATATTATAATATAATGCTATAATATATTATATTAATATAATTTAATAATATAATAATGTTATTATTACATTTTTGTATTAATAATATATTTTATTATATACTATAAAAATATAATTACAATATACAAATTGAGTACTATATAGTATTATTATAATATTATATTATTAATAATATAATATATTGTAACACTATATTATATAATTAGAAAATATTATATATCTATATATATATAAATATATATAATAAAATATTAATATGTATTATAATATTTATGGGGAAAAGGATATTCTTATCATTCATGAAATATCCATTGTAATTATAGATCAACATCACCAAAAAGGATATATATTAAATAATTATCTAATGAGTATCAATAGAGTTAACTCTAAATACAAAATATAAGTCATAATTTCATGTTCTCAAGTGTCTATAATTACAATGGATATTTTACCCCAAAAATATTATAATACATATCAATATTACACTATATACATAATATTTTGTAATAATATAATATAGTGTTACAATATATTATATTATTAATAATATAATACTATTATAATATTATATAATATTCAATTATTATATTATAATTATATTTTCATAGTATATAATAAAATATATTAATATAAAAAATTGTAATAATAACATTATTATATTACTATTTTTAAGAAAGGATGATAGTTATGAATATTCAATAGTTCAAATGGACAAGGAAGCTGATAATGTAGATATGAGTAAAGTTTCAAAGTTTCTATTACCAACTTATATAGAGAATTAAAAAAATATTGAAGCTATTTAAGGGAATTATAAAAAGGACATAATGAATGAAATAAATAGGAAAAAAGGTTATCCAAATAAAAATATTGTTGCTCATGTGTCTAAAAATAACTTCCAATCTTCAGTTTAATTTGAGATCACTATTCCTATTTCCCTTGATTGTGGTGATAGGGGTTATTAAATGATGGTAAACCAAAAAAATAAAGGTCACTTTGAGAAGGACATTGAAATATTAAATATGATATTTTAACCCAAAAGAAATAATTATTTGGAAGTGACATGGATTTATATTTTTATTTTAGTATACTTGTTAGCTTGCAATTACTTTACAACCTCTTCGTAATCTATCTTGTATGTCATGGGAAAAGGTGTATCTTTGTGTTTTGAATGACCCCACACACACACACACACACATTACTATTATTTATATATATAAATAATAGTAATATGTGTGTTATTATTTATGTATAAATAATAGTAATGTGTGTGTGTACATGTGTGTGTGTGTGTGTGTGTGTGTGTGTGTGTGTGTGTGTGTGTGTGTGTGTGTGTGTGTGTGTGTGTGTGTGTGTGTGTGTGTGTGTGCCTACACACACACACACACACACACACACACACACACACACACACACACACACACACACATGCACACACACACATTACTATTATTTATATATATAAATAATAGTAATATGTGTGCGTTATTATTTATCACACACACACACACACACACACACACACACACACACACACATATCTGTGTGTGTACATGTGTATTTATATGTATGTATACATACATACATACACATATATGCATGCACACACACTATAGGATATTATAATATAGTAAAAATTATTGTATTATCATCATATTATATTATATATTAAAATATGAAATTATACTAATACTATATTAATAATTATATAGTCATAATATTAAAAATCACTTTCGATGGTTTAATGCTCTCAATGATAGGAGGCTGGTGAAATTGGTGAGGATGGGTTTGTTTGAAATTTACAAAGTGGTCAAATGGCCTTGAAATATGTCATTGGCGAGAGAAATTATGAGTTGTTAATTTATTATGTCGATAACCACTTCTCTTATGAAAAACATCTTCTAATCATTGTTGGTTGCCAATCATCTGTTTAACTATTATTTTCATCTAATATAATTGAAATTGATATTTTTGTCTAATATGATCAACAATAAATTTATCATTGATTATTGCCTAATATATATTTACAACACATAATTTCTCTCCCTAGTGCCTTTTTTCACTATATACTTCACACCATCCTCTAACCTTTCCATAATACTTCAATTCTCACTTACAAGCTTAAACACCTCCTTGAACTAATTCATCAATATTCACATTAAAAAATATTACTTTAAAAAAATACTCAAACATATATTGGCTATGACAATATGTCATTAATAAAATACTTAAAATAAAAAAATATTTTTATTCAGATGACAAATGTTTTAATTATGTATTAGGTAATTAAAATACTTTGGTGGACAGTACTATTTACATTCAGATATGTGACATGTCATTGATATTTGTATGTGTATTTAATTGGGCTTCTTTGAGTCCATCACTTGAAATATCTTATCATAAGTTTTCATTGTCATGCCTTAGATCATATTGAAATATATCACCACTTTCATATTAAGTATGGTTTTTACCTTCCCTACAACTTATCATTGTTCAAGTTCACCATAAAATGGGATGTCTCTATTTGGCACAACACATTACCACATCGTGTGAACACACCACCTTATCTTTTAATGTTGACTACACTTGAAATATAATATTATTATTGATTAATACTTCATGTACAAAAATTCAAACAAAATCAACGATTATATATTTTAAGTAAATTATAACTATCAATTAATTTTGAATTAGACACAACTATCAAGTTTATATTATTTCATTTTACAAAACCTGACTTTCTAAAAATAAAAATTATACCCATTCTAACATAACTTATACCTTTTAGACAATTATTAATTTAAAAAAATAATGTAATCCTAAAGATTTCTATTATTTACTTTGCAATCCACCATTCAACATCTGTGTTTAAAGTATTAAAATATTTTTGGGCAATGTTTAAAATAGTTCTCTCTCACACACGCCTTGTTCTAAAAAAATTACAATACTAATTCCATTGTTGGCCAATCATTTCACATGTAGGATTTTTAACCTGTAAGTTGATTTTTTTCAAAGTCTGAGTATTTATTTTAGACATATGTTTTAGGACTGCGCACTAAACCTTTCGACTGTCTGTTTGTTGCGAGTACCAAAGTTTCCTAGACTGCCATCTATCACCTTCCACGTGCACGCATGTTGTATGTTGGCTTGTAAGGTAAGCAAGCAAGTGTTATTTGTTTGCCTGTACAGAAAGCGACTACTTTATATATTTATTTGTGATGTTTAAAAGAATCAGTAATCTCTTTGATGAAACGAGACCGAGACGTTTATATTTATTTGCCACAAGTAGCAATGTGCATTCATATATCTTCAATATAATGTAGATAGCTCTGTTTTGCTTCTCTTTTATTTAAAAACATTACCTTGTGCATTTGAGACCAGCATGAGAAGGAAAAATAGGATAGTGGGTTGGGTTGAGCTAAACCCAATTACTCTTAGCTTATCCACTGAGAACTTTATACGTTCCAATCCTATGAAAATATTTTAAATCATACATAATTATTACATGTATGTGTAATCAGTGTAATATTAAAATGCATTATTATATTAAGTATGAATTTTAACACTTAAAACTGTATGCTTTCAACTTTTAGTGGTATTCAGTATTTGCTTAAATTTTTCTCTTTTGAGAGATTTTATATTTAAAAGTTTGTAAGGTAGTTTTTATTAAATTTAAGGTGAATAATAAATATTCTGTTCATGGACGTTAGATATTAATAATTTTAAATATGATTTGTATAAATATTTTATTATTTGTGTATTTTCCTTTAAATTAATGTAGAAAATGTATGGGCCAATTCATAATAATAATTTTAAATTAGTAAAATAATTGTTAAAGGATGTGTTGATTGGTTTAGCCTAGACATGTTGATCTAGTAAGCAGGTGGTATTTGTATACAAATAATAGTGTTAAGAAAGTAGGAATTTGTGATATGAGATTATAAAATAATCTGAAATTGAGAATAATTTGTTCAAATAGAGACTAATTTTTTCTATATCATTAATGAAAATTTGGGAAGCCCAAGCCCATACACGATAGAATAGCTACGAGAAATTTTAATTAAGATTTAGTAATGCATGTGTAATTCAAGTATACTAATAATTTATCAAAACTTTATTGTTAAGTATCTATTACAAAATATGAGTGTTTAAAATAGTATAAAAATCATGTCATTTAATTTTTATTAGAATATCTGAAAAATATCAGATCTTTGACTCTCTTACATTTCAATGAGTCATTTCAGAATATTTTTGTTGCCTACCCATTTAAAATTTATAAAACTGATATTTATCTCTAATGTTTTCTATCTAATTGTATCCTAATGAATGAAATTAAACTGCAAAACATTGTACTAAAAACATTTTGACAAGAAATTTTTTAAATTATCAACATTGACAATAATTTATCATTCTCTTTTAGAACCTATATTTGACTCAACTAGAACTTCACACATTCGACCCTACAAGATGAAACCTTACTATAATAATAAATATTTCAAATGCAAAAAGAGTTCCAAATTAATGATTTTCTTACTTCCTATACTCGCTCAATCCAAATAAATACACATAAAACATAAAAATTAAAAAATGTAAATAAACATACATTTTTCATTAATTTGAATAATAATATTACATAGATTTCATGTATGCATCCACTTTTTAAAATTGAAAATACAAAACAAAAAATCAAAATACATAAAAAGTCTATTACAAACATGATACATTATTTATTCATTTTTTTAAAAACATATAACAAATTATAATCCCTTTTTAATTTGTTTCTCTATCAAAAAAAATTCTCTTCATTGAAACCCCTTTCCAAATATTTTTCCCAGAACTTTTTTAGTATATAATTCTAATATCCTCTAATATCCTCTAATTACTTATCACCATGGGAGTGCCTCTTTAAACCCCGTCGCATCTTAGAAATGCTAAACTAATAATATGTATCATTCTTCATTGTTACATTTTTCTTTACAGTCCTTGCAAATGCAATAACTGCTTAATACAGAGTATGTTTTTCATAAGCACCTAGATGGTTTCATAGAAAAACTACCTTTAATACATACGATAAAAAGTTTATTAAAATGTCTTGTTTGTTTCGAAACCGAACTAAAACTTGTGAAAAATCCACATCAATTTTTTGGGTTGTAGAACACTACAAACTCTAAGAATTTAAAATGAGATGTCACTTTTTGTAAAGTAAAATACTTTTTAGGAAAATCAAAGATGCAATCTTATTATGTTTTTCTATATATTCCACGAAGCCTTTTCCCCTTTGCACCGTAACCTATCACTTTTAGGTATCCTATAGACACATCCACTATCTTATTACTACTAATAGTTAAGTAACTAAAGCAATTTATTTCGAATAATTTTTGAGAATAGAAAACGTCATTTTTGATGATATCGATATCCTTGAAGTGCTAAAGTGCCGATAATTCTATTGGATCACCTTATATTGTGTCAAAATGATAAAAGGGCTAACACATGACCCTTAACATTTTTAGTTGATGAAATATTGTTTGTACTTTTAGATGATGTTATAAGATGATAGGATTATCTTATTAGATGGTTGGTTTATTGTATTTATTATGTTGTTTTTTTATATTGGTAAGTGCTTTCTTTTTTATTATTTTTTATAGGGGGAATTTTTGAAGATTCATGGAGACAAGTGTCTCCTGAAGAGTCAATTATCAATGGTAAGAGAGACTTGGACATGGGACTTATTGAGTAAAGCATTTATTATGTTGTTAATGCCATTTATAAATTAAAATTATTATTACAAATTTTAATTTTGAAAATAGTTATATTATTTTTATAACTAATTCTATTGAAAGTAAAAATATTAACTTTATATTTAAATAGATTTGTTTTTAAAATTTTGATCACATAATTTTTAACTGTGTTAAAAATTTAAAATTATAAGTATTAAAAACAATTTTATTTTTAATAGATTAGAGGAAATTTTCAAATAATTAAATTTGTAATTCAATATAGAATAATTAGTTATTCTTTTCTATAATTGATTAGAAATTCAAAAATATCTTACGAACATAAATATGGATGAAAGTTTACACTTTAATTAGTTTTAGGAAGTCGATTATCCATAAACTTAAAGGAGTGACGTGGAATATTGAGAGTATATTTTAATATATTCTTTTATTTTTAATTATAGATTTAATTAATTATTAAGGTGGCATACTAATCACTATAAACAAGGGTGCAATTATTAATTTTATTTTACCCACAAGTAATTAATTACTCAGTATTTTTTTTAATGAAACATTATGGTGTAAATTCTTATGTATTTTAAATGTATTAATTATATTATGAGTTTCAAATGTTGATTGAATATCAAATTTGATCCAAGATATCAATACATATTTTGATTTATTAGCATATATTTATTTAAATAATATATCTAACTTTAAAAGTTATCTTTTATATTAATAATGACATAATAATACTAGTTATATTATAATTATAAATTTAATAATAATATTTATGTTTTCATACATGATTAGAGTTTTAAGAAAAGAGAAAAAATAATTATTCATATTTCTAGAAAGTAGAGAAATATAATTACATTTCAAATACAAGATTTAATATCTTATATTTAAAGTGTTGAAACTTGTAACCTATAAATAAATTGAAGTATACTTCAACTATCTAATTCCCTTTTATAAGTAAAAAATAAATATTTTTATTATTGTAATTACTTTGGACTATATTTCACTAGAGAGGAAGAGGAAAATTAAGTAGAATTTTCTATATCTGTAAATAATATGGAACATGAATTTATAAAACATTTAACCACTATCACTAAATTAGTGGGTTCCAACTCCAACTTAAAAAAGAAACTAGAAATAATTATAAAATAATAATTGCAATGATGATGATGATGATGATGATGATGAAACAATGTGATAAATAAAATAATCATTTTTATAAATTAAATGTCTTTAATTTAATATTAAAAAATCAAACCTAACCTTATTTCTTATAATATTAGGGTGAATTTTTTTATTACATTTAAAAATCAATAAAAATCAATTTAATATTTAACATATTTCTGTGTAGTTAAATGATTTAATTAGACATCAAGGGTCTGAATCAGAGCTCACTGATTAAGCATTGACACTCTATATGAGAGGCCATGGTTTCAATTCAATGCACTAAAGAGAAAATCAACCTGGCCGAGAACTTATGGGTAAGTAAGTTAGACCTTACTCTAAACAAGTATCTTTATGTGTGACTAGTGAGTTTATCAGGGATTAACACTCTTTTGATTTCATTAGATATTAATAATTTCAATCAGAGGCACAGCTACAAGACAAATAACTTCATTAATGAACCAACCACATTTCTATAAAATAAGAACTCGTCCTTACAGAGCATTACCATGCGAATTACAAAGATCGGCACGGATTTTGAAGATGGGGATTTTTAAAATGTTGATGAACCAGCCACCTTTCCGCAAAATAGGAACCTTGTTTTGCTGATCAGTTTCTCAATTCTCATTTCGCTAAGGATGTATGGAAGATCGGCATCACCTTTGAAGATGTGGACGTTGATAACAATAAGGTGGTGATGAAGAAGGTGGAAAATTGTGTCGAATATTATACAAAGTGAAGAGTTGAGAGAAAGAGTGTTCAAACTGAAGACGGCAACAATCAAATCAATTAGAAATTTGGTGAAGTTGAGAAAAGTTCAACTTCCGTACCCAACTGGTTTGATTAATTTGATTGCTACCTCTTAAATTCGAGCACTCTTTCTCTCTACTTCTCATTTTGCATGATCATTTTCACAACGTTTTCAACCTCCCTCGTCGCCACTTTATTGTCGAAGCTGATTTTTCATAAATCGATTGTGCAATAGTCTATTGAACAAAGGGCATGTAAATGAATGAATGAATCGATCGACTATTGAACAAAGGGCATGGAATGCCATGTTCCTGTGTGTCGTTTATATCTGGTTTCAAGAACACTAAATTTAGCGTTTAGGTCTTAATATCGAAACATTTACAGTTATTCACGGAAAGCCATTGATGGACAGTGCAGGTACGGCTTGTGGGCCAAATTGTTTACCAGCACGAACTCACCCTTAATTTGTATTTCTGAATCGCGGAGAGCATATTTGTACCGAGCGTCCGACTTGTCAGCGGCGCGATAGAAGAATAACGGGTCAGTAGGCCACAAAGGCAGCAAATTAGCGCAGACAACTCATCATTTTCCTCGCTTTCTTTCACCCCTACACTGAAATTTCAATAATACATAAAATATATTTATAATATTCAGGTGCGTAAAAATAAAATTCAGGGTTTCTATATCTTGGTGCCTTGGACAGGAATATGTCCTTCAGATAGTAGGATTTTTGGGTTGCATTGCATAATAAACGAAGCTTTGCATATCGTCCATAAAATGATTCCTGCACATGCATGTGATGGGAGGTACGCCCTCTGATAAACTGCAAATGAGATGATGCTCCAACACGGGGTCTGTGTTTTCTAGTGCACTTGTCCACTCTGTAAGATCGGTGAGGCGGCTGTGATCTAACGGTAAGCCATCTGGAATGGTCACAAATCTAAAGGAGCTTAAGGCTGCTTCGTCTTGCTTATCATGAGCAGTTTTTGTCATGCACTCCACTCCGCGTTAACAAAAGTAATGGAAAATCCACTTAAAGGCAAAAGCTTGGCCAGATTCATCGGAGGATTTCTATTGCAATCATCCAAGTTTTACTTTTATCTTGTGTCGATTGTGATCGAGGGAGGTGAGTATATAATCAC
>JARHVA010007113.1:587500-610000 GCA_037957365.1 Torreya grandis | reverse complement strand
GGTCTTTGGGAATTTATGTAACTTTATCTATAGTGCTATGTATATTTATATAGGATGTGAGGTGCACTAATTCCAAAAAAAGTTAACTTTGCCTTTTTTGGGGATGTAATATAGAAATATCTTTTGAGGTGTCATGTTCAATACACTAGAAAGCTAAGTTGTTTAGTGATGAATCACATCTAAGTGCTATTGAAGGTCTCAACAATATGTTAAATAATGCATGTTCATGCTATTAAAGTAAAAAATTCACCTAGGATTAAATGACTAAGGTGATTGACTATCTCTGTTTAAAACTAAGCTTTGTAGCTTTTGATGTGCTATAATTATCTTGTATACTCAATAATCTTTGGCTAAGTAACTAGTCATCTTTTGAAACTCATAATATTTCTCATCTTCTTAGGTGTGTGAGAGTGAAACTGCATTTCACTAAGGTGGCTAATCATACTAGGTTATATCAAGATTTAAAAAAGTCATAATTATAAAAGCATCTAAGGGTAGGTTTTGGAACTAGAATTCTAGCTACTTGTTTGGGAGACAATCTTGGTGTGGATTGTAGAAATATAGCCATCATATCATAAGGAATCACACCTAAAGCATTAAAAGTCATATAAAAATGGCATGGTCTAGTCATGCCATGATCAAGGAAAATGCTCTAAAGAGACTCAAAGTAACTAAGGAAAGTTGTAATGTAGAATATAGAACATGCTCCATTTCCTAACTATGGGCATCAACTAAAAGAGGAATAATGTCAAATAATTTAGTAAAGAGAATCATATCAAATAAATTAATGGAATAATAAGGTGGAGATATCTCATACAAGCACTAAAAAGATGATTGATAACAAAGTGTTTTATTTTCATTTATTTGATAATAACGAGTTAAGTATGGGTCATCAAAGGAATAATCATAATCGTAACTGAGGGTATGAACATTAATATGATGGTATTCAACCACTATGTCACTAGAGCAAGATTTGGAAGTAGGATTCTTTGGTATGATCAAAGAAGTAATAAATTTGTTGGTCAACTTATTAAGAGAATAAGATTGCAAGGAAGGTGGAAATTGAGGAATCATTTCATAAGGGAGATTTGATGTTTTGATATTAATGTTGATCTCATATAGCTCATTATCACCAAAATGTAATATCATATGATGTATGTTTCCCATGAGTTCTTAGTGACAATTATAACCTTAGATTGAATTAATGGGATATTTAAAATGTTGTTATTTTCAAAATGGAATACAAGGAAAAGGTTCAATGGTAGGTATTTTAAAGGTACCACACTATTTGAATTATTAAAAATTCTAAGGGTTTGTGTCACCTTTAGTTTTATATGTACTAACCTTGTGGTTGATTTTGACACATTGGCACGCAAAACAAGTTACTTACCTGTTGTAATGAGTCAATGATGAGAAAAAAAAATATGTTATAGGATAATGTAATGTAAAATATAATGACCTTAACTCTAACCATGGTGAGAGTAACATTGATTTGGAGCTAAATGCAACCAAGGGGAGGAATTTTCCTATTATCACACCCTTCACACATGATTTTTGTAGACTTAAGGTTGTATTCAGAGTCTCAAAGGATTTTGGTGAACTCAAGGGTGGTAACACAGGTTTTAGACTATTAATCTATGAAGGCATGCTTGTCTAAAATATCACAAACTTTAATGCAAATGAAAATATTAGGGTCATTCATATAAAGTACAATTTCATTGGGGATCATAGAAGTAGTATGATACTTAACTGAAAGAGAAGCATCTAGATTTTAGTCTAATTGAATAGGTATGTATTTATAGTACTATAATATAGTATCCTTGGACTTGATTAGGATAGCTTATTTCCCTATAGGTAGTGGTTGAGGAATTTTCATGTCAAAAAAATTTTGTACCAATTGGTTATGATGATATAGATAAGTCCTAATTATGTGTCAATGAATGTAATTTTAGAAGTAAATGTGTAAAGTTATTCAATTGGATCTCATTCACCAAATATAAGGTGATATGGACATGTCTAAGAGAAAGGTGTATAACTGTAAAGCAAATTAGTTGATCCATACAAAAATTGGTTAGCAAGAAAAATGTGTGGTCTTAGCATGTCTGATATAATAAGGGTAGTGTAAGTAGACTACATCAGCCTAAGATAACATATATTATGATTTCCTCATATGTGACATCCACAAAATGAGGTTGAGAGGTATCATGAACTACTTTTTAAGTAGGACAAGGATTATGAGTTGAATGAGTATATGGATCAATGAAGGATACTACATGCTTCATGTTATTCATATTAATAACTTTTTATTCATTGGTAGAAGAGAGAGGATTAGTCATGATCTCAACAATATTATTAGTAGTAGGTAGATTGGGATTTGGTCATTGATTTTTGATTATGTTTATAAGTTAATATGAGTATATATCAACATGAGAATTATCTTGATGAATGGCATCATGATTTACTTTGGAGTCATGGAATTTTAATCCCTTGTCATGGTATTTTTATCACTCTCAAATCTTATCTTCATGATTGAAGTTGGGACCAAGTAGGAATTATAAAGCAAGATCTTATGTTATCTTCATGTTTCATGGGAATGTTCCAAATTTTCATGATACCATCAAAATTTTTGATGATAATACCAATGACCATTGGGAAAGGAAATATAAAACTATTTATCTGAAGGAATAAAATGTAAGTGCAGTGTTTTATTGAATAGAAAGATCAAAATATATACAAAGACTTGATAGTTACAAAACTTGAAACTACCAAACAAACCCTTAACTATTATTCCATCGCTATGATACCTAAACAACTATAACTAACTATAATAGATCATCGTACTTCATATTTAAGCAAACTAAATAATGTAATATTAAATTATGCTAACAATCTCCTAATTGACACTATAATAGGTCATTGATCTATTTAACTGAAAAAAGTAAGTAATGTAATATAGTAGTTACACCAATATTCCCCCTTTTATTACATTATTTTTACAAACATCATATTTCTTGATAGTTTCCGTGCTTTATTTCAAATATTGTAAATTTTTTTTACACTCTTCATGTAGCCTAGTCACTTTATGAGGTCGCATTCCATCTTTGTGGCTTCATGGTCTTGGTGGCACTTAGGTTTTTCCATGTAATATGAACACAACCTTGGAATTTGTATGAGTAAATCTCTCTACTAACAACTTTAGTGGTTTATAGGATTACCAAAAACCCATATGGTTTTCAGTTGTAGGTTGACCATGAACATGGAGGTGATAGGAGCTCTTCACTATTTTTTACCCTTCAGTGGTCTCTCATATTTCCACAAACCCTTTTCCAAGAACCAAGTTCTACTTTAGAGATTTTGACCCCCACAACATTCTTCATTAGGAGGTACCAAACTAGAAAATAATGGTCAGTATTTTTATTGAAAAATACACTACATAATAAAAATAAACACAGCAAAAATTATCACCATAGTAATAATATGACCCTATTTTAGGTGACTCACGAGAGGATTCCAGATGTCTTATAGCCTTCGTGTATCATCCAGCCTCTAGTTAAGTGATACTACATCTTTCATAGCAAGAGAGGTGAAGTGAAGGCTACCTCATCAGCTAACTCTTCACTTTCACTAGTATATGGTGCATGTTCTACTTGAGCAACATTGGCTTCACTAAGCTTGAGTTTCCAATTAAATATAAAAATTCAATGTTGAAAACTAATGTACAATATTGAAAAAAATAAAATCAATTGGTAGGAAATACTCTCAGGTTATCTGATAGAGTTAGAAATTAAATATGTTAAAATGAAACATATAGAACTATATCAGGAAAGATGATACAATTGAAAACATAGACATAAATGTATCACATGGATCAATACATTTTGTGAAAACATAGAATATAAATGAGTCAGTTGATATCATTATGGATAGGTAAAAAATTGTATCAGACTAGATTATCCAATTTTTAGAAGGATAAAAATTGTATCAAGTTAGCTGTTGTAGTTGGAGAAAGGTAGAAAAACTAGAAGGTTAGATAATATTCATGTTGAGTTAAATAAAATGTAATCATGGGATAAGATTAGCCTAAGACTATCTTATCTCAATAGACTCAAACTTGAATAAGGTTAATCAAATAGATCCTATGATACTTAGAAAATCAAGTAATGACCTATGAATTTTATAGATCTAGTATAGAGTTATCTAAAATACAAGTATTAAGAGGAAAGGGTTTTAAAGACTAATCCTAAAACATAAGGATGTATCTATCATAATACCTCTATGAAATTAAATTTATTGTAAAAAATTATTGTAAGTATGCAAGTAACTTAGAATAAACTAAGGGGAATGGTTAGAATGATTGTAATTGGGTAAGGAGCAATGGTCAACCAAATGGAGGTTTATGTAACCTAAATTAAAATATGAAAATTATAATCAATCCTATATCCACACCTATTCGGTATAGAGAAATCCTATATAATTATATTCACACATTCATCCACTCAGCAACAAGCAACATCTAATATAATAAGTAAATGACAAAAAGAGAATAAGGTTAGAAATAATTTCATATAAGTAGAACTGTCAAAAATTAATATCCCCCTTGGTTCAAGTGGATATTTGAAATATATGTTATGGGTTCAAGAATATAAATTTTTGGAGAAATACCTAATACATCCTTAGCTACAAACTCCCAATGACCCCACCTTTTTATCTTCAAAGAAACCACAAAACAATCTTTCTTAAGATAGTTTTCTAGACCACAAAAATTTCCAACTATGTCTTAGGGCATAAGTGTGAGTGAAATAACTATGAATAGGATCTATATGATGATGTTGGAATTAAATATGACACATATATATACTTATACAAAACATTAATTTAATCATTAATAATAAGATAATGATATCATCTCAACCTATATAGTTTAAATATGTCAGTTGACACAAAAATGTATTAACTATTCTAATATAGTACAAATGATATAATACATCCTTAGAACTATAATGAGTTGGATGATATAGTTTAATAATGGTAAAAGGAACTAAACAAAATTTATTAGTCATGCCAATTAAATATGATACATGTAATTAACATGACTAAACAAGGATAAAGTGCAAAAGGTAGATGGAAAGACATTATGAGGAGACTAAACTTATAGTAGTAATAATGTTAACATGATATAGTAGAAACATATATTGAAAAACACCATGAGCATTTACCAATCATTTTATAGTGCATCCTTTAAGGAATGTGATAGGGATATCAATATCGACAAGTCACTTTAAGATAAAGTATCTATAAAAGAAAAAAAATGAAAAATATTATGTGTACTTAACTTCTTTATGATTTGTAAGCAAGACAATTTTGTTCAACACCACTGATGGTTAAAAAAATATATGAAATTATAATGGAAAATAATACATTATTTCATAACTAAACCAATCACATCAAGACCAAATTCCATTTAAGTAAGCATAATGTGAAATATGGCAATGTAAACTTGTTACATTATCCTGCTATAGAGCAACCAATAGACATCTTCACAAAATATTTTAAAGGATTAAAGTTTTAAAAGTTCATAGGCATGTTTTATCTCATAATAACCACTAATGAACAATTAGAGTATGTAATATTATTGTACATAATATTATATAATCCTAGGGATAATAGTATGAGAGATTTTGTCTCATAGTCATAGATGAATAGTATACATAGGATTCTAAATATTCTTCTTAGAGGGTGAGATGAATAAGAATATTTTTGAAATAAATATTTCAATCTCTCTTCATTAATTTAATGTAATACAAGTTTTTTTCCTCTGAATTGGGTTAAACAACATTCCATAGGTAATTTTATTAATAAAACCCAAACTCATTATTTTTACTAGTCATAACCTCATACCCATACGCATAAATAGTAAATATCTTTAATAAAAAATGATTAATAGATTTTAAATTAATTATAGCTAGAACTATAAATTAATATAAAGGTGGTGTCTCACTCAGATATGCATTCCCCATAATAACCACTAATATCTACTACATTAAATACAAACTTGGATCACAAGAGTTAAAAACTCCTTGATCCAAATGGGACAAAAATATGTATGAGGGAGTAAATAATGATTGCATCTAATAAAACCATTGCATATTACAAATCAATTATGCATTATACCCTATAATGATCAACTTGTATCAACATGTCCATTTAATTCCCATTTTGCCATGTGCGTATTGAAATACCTAAAATATCATGACACTACCTAACATGATTATGGGCATAATAACAATGTTTATCCATACTATGTTATAAAAATCATCTTGGGAATAATTAAGTGTATCAATAAAATTGTATTTGTGATAATTGGGTACCTCCTCATGTCTTATGTTAGCATTATTTAGATATTAAAATAGTTAGTTTAGTTACTGTGATCTATTATAGTGTTGGTTAGTGCTTAGGTGGCATAATAATTAGGTGATACGATTCTGTAACCATTATGTAGTTATAGTTATGAGATATTTTACATTGAATATTATCACCTACTCCTATTCAATAAAATTCAATTAATTCTCATTCCATTCAATAATTTGGTAGCAGAGCAATAATGGTTTCTATGCCTTTCAAGATGTTTTAAAAAAAGTATGGGGCAACATTTTATTTATATTAAATTATATGATGTAACTCATATTAAATTTAATATCAGAGAGTGATGCATTGGAATGAATCTAAATACAACCTGAATGATTTTATTTGCATGTGATGTCAATCTGTATGTTCACATAGTTATCATTATTTGGTTTTATTCAACACAAATTTGGTTTCCATCTATTCCATGAAAAGGGAAGAATTGGTGTAGTGATTTAAAAATAGAGCCTATGACTCAATGAACTTAGGTATTCATATTGTGAGATTGGAATAAGTCATTGTATATCTTCAATTAATTACATGCAGTCCAACTAACATTGAATTCATCAGTGACTTTGCATTCTTGGTGAACACAGAACCCTCCATGACAACATACCTGGGATTAAAACTCTACTAGATTAGTCAAAACACATCCATAAATTGTCATCATATCACATATTCATGCAACCTGGTGGATCATGGATATCTTTATGCATTTATTTTACTACATAGATAAAACTTTGTACATTCATGCATTCTTTTAGCTACATCTTTAGCATCAACCATGAATTCATGTTCTGTTGTCTCAAAGTGAGTAACATGTAAATGTCATTACCTCAATTTAAAATTTAGGTAGTTTTATTTAGGTTTGGTCATAGGACATTTTGGTTAGTTTATCAAATTTTGATAATCATTAGTTTTTTAATAGATGAATATACTTGTAGGCCTTATTGATGAACAATGTATGTTTACCTTAATTTAGGTTTTTTTTTAATTATATTATCAAGATTTAATAATTTATTCTATGAAATTAAAGTCATATTTTATTTTATAAAGTATGTATATTCCTTTATAGTTTATAATTTTTGACATAATTTATTCAAGGTTTATATCTTAATGGTAAATTAAAAATTGAGTCGATAAAGTTTGTCACTATTTTGAAAGTCATAATTATCAATTTTAAATATCATAAAAAATATTCAAGTCATAATAAGTATCAATATTTTTTCTAGCTCCATTATCAAGTAAAAAATCTATTGTACATATGCATTACTGAGTGAACTCAACATCTTGAGTCGTATGTGTTAGTGGGGAGATTTTTGTCCTAAAAAATGATATGCAGTCAAGCTTCACCAACACATTTTCTGAGTAATTATCTTTATTTACTATATTATACAGGATACATGTAGGTTGGAGGACAACTGGCATCCTCTCATGAGTCGCCTATGATGGGGTCGTATCTTTGTGATGGTGACAGTTTCATTAGTGTGTTTTTTTTATGATATATAGTATGTGTTTTAATAAAATTATAGAGAATTATTTTTCATTTTGGTACCTCCTAATTAATAATTTTATATGGGGAGTAAAATCACTAAAGTAGTGCTTGGTTCTTGGAAAAGGGTTTGGGGAAATATGAGAAACCATTGAAGAGTATAAAATAGTCAAGACCCCTACTACCTCTAGGTTCATGGTCAAGCTGTAGCAGAAAACTATATGGGTTTTTGGTAATCCTAGAAACCACTGAAGGTGTTAGAAGATATATGTACTCTTGAAACATACCAGGTTTGTGGTAATCCTACAAGCAAAAACCAAGGTGGCACCAATACCATGAAGCCACAAGGATGGCATGCCACCTCAAAAAGTGAGAAGGCTAGACAAAGAGTGTAAAAATATTTTACATTGTTTGAAATTAAGTGGCTACCACTATCATGAAATATGATGTTTGTAAAAACTATGTAATAAAGGGGGGGATTATTAGCTTTATTTAGATATTACATTTTTAAAGCTAGTTAGCATGGTTTGTTATATTGCTTATTAGTGCTTAGGTGGCATAATAGTTAGGTGATATATTTTTTTAACCGTTATGTAATTATAGTTATGAATCATTTTACATAGTATTATTATCACCTTGTTTTTATTCAATAAAATTCAATGCATTCTCATCCTATTCAATAATTTCTTCCACATATACAAAACATGTCCAAAAGTCTTGGCTATTTTATAATCACTATGAGTGTTTACAAAACCTTTCAACCTACACATTCACCTCCAATATTTATCTAAACAATATTTTCCCCTATCAAATGATAGGTGATAAGTCCATTTAGTCTTGTAGCACTGACTGAATCTACAATGCTAATATTCATTAATTAAAAAATTAAATTTTTGTATATAAATTTACATACTCCTATCATCTATTAAATATCTCTTATATTAAAATTCAACCTAAATGATAGTATAAAACTCTATATGGATCATTATATGGCTCTATTAACCTGTTTTATCCTAAGGGACATATAACCCCAAATTACAACATGATTGTCTCCAACAGTATTGGAAATGGGATATAGTGTTACAGTTGTGGGTTTTAAACACTATTTTTTTTTTCATTTTTATATTCAAAAAAATGTTATATTATCATATTGAATAAATAATTCACCCATTACATATATTTTCTTAGCTATGTTTCCATTTTAATAGTTTTTTCACATAAATATCATAATGTAATACTTATATATAGAAACAAATATTATTTAATTAATTTAAATGTTTGAACACCTAAGGAACAAGTGTTTTATACTACTATGTTAATGAAAAAACAAGAATTAATTAAAACCAACATAACCATAGGCCAAATGCATTAAAAAGTAAAGAATTTACAAAATTATCTTTATGCTTAGTGGGATTGGAACTCTTGACCTCTTAGATAATTTTAAATTTATTTAAAATATCTTGTTTATGAAGTATCCTACACCACCACATGATATATAATGTTCAAATATAAAATATATACTTTATGTTTTCATGCTAGTTCTTGGAATTGATGAAATGCATTCAAATTGAGGGAGGGGGGAGTGATATGAAATTATAATTTATTTCTTTCTCAAGTTCCTTATAAAAAATAAGTTTTACGCTTGGTCTATAAACATTCATATGTTTTTTTTAATTATGTGAAACTCTATATGGCATGTTGTACCAATCTCTCCAAAAAATAAATAATGATGAATAAATATTTTATGGGGACCCACAATGGTACTAGAATTACATGTTTTAATGAATTTTCCAAAAATTTAATTACAATTTGAACACCACACTTAAGTTATTTGTTTCTTGAATAAAATGATATCACTTTCAAAACCTTTAAAAATAAATATTTGGCTTCACTCATGATATTTTTGACATTTTTAATTATATTTCAAAAATGCCTTTCAATTATGGAAAAGAAGATAAAATGCAGCATTCTTTTCTCATACTTATATATGCTTTTAACCACACTTTGATTATTTCATATATAAAAAAAACATGTCTCTCTCTTCCACACACACACACACACACACACACACAAACACACACACACACACACACACACACCACACACACACACACACACACACACACACACACACACACACACACACACACACACACACACACACACACACACAGAGAGAGAGAGAGAGAGAGAGATGAGAGAGAGAGAGAGAGAGAGATAGAGAGAGAGAGAGAGAGAGAGAGAGGAGAGAGAGAGAGAGAGAGAGAGAAGGAGAGAGAGAGAGTAGGAGAGAGAGAGAGAGAGAGAGAGATGAGAGAGAGAGAGAGAGATTCAATCAAAACTATTTTTAATTCCTTACACTTATGGTTATCTCTTCACAAAGTAAATTCATACTTCTCATGGACCCACTCTTTGTCGAAATCCATCTATCTGATACGAATAATAGTAAATTTAACATAAGGAAATATGGAAAATTATATATATTTATTACTTCAAATAAGATTATAGTAAATTACATAAATTGGGTTACATAAATTTACATATGTAAATTTAAATAATAAAACCCAATTTCATTAGTTACAAGGGACTCAACCACTTGCATGTATAAATACTTCCTAAAAATATTTAATCACACATGATTAAGATATTTTAAATTATTAAAAAAGCCACCATAAAAAATTTTAAAGGAGGTGTCTCACTAGGAGATGCAAAGTCCCATTCCAACCATTAAAATTTATTTAATGATATACAACATTTTATCACAAGATCCCCAGACAAGAAGAAAGAAGATTATGGTTACATCTTGTTTTAAATAAGTGTCGATGACAAACATAAATATAGTAATTAAGGATTAAGGAATGACGATATTAAAAATCATTGCACAAACAAGATAATGAAAATAAACCATTCAAAATTTTCATCAAATAAAAGCATCAACTAATTTCTAATATCGACTTAGTAGCAAATTTTTTATTCCTTCATGGTTGGTTTTAAATTTTTTTTCACCCCACAAGGGACAATTTTGGTGGTTCAACAAATTATTTATTACACAATAATTGTGATCAAAATACATATAATTTTAAAAATCTACATCCAAAGGATAGGGTCATAATTTAAAATACATAAATCAATTAAAGTACATGTGTGCATATGCTTTTCTATTTGATCATTCTTTTTATCCCTTCATTTTGTTTTAATTGGTCATTTCCTTTTGATATTAATTCTTATTTTCACATCTGTGACATCCATCATATGATGATGTAACATTAACCTCACCCCATAGTACATTATTTTAAGTATACTAATTATAAGTATAGATAGGCCTAAATTAAGATTACATTATCACATACAATTATAGAAATAAAAAATAAATGAGTGCATACACTGGTTCCCCCTCATCCCTCTCCATCTCCCATATTATTTATTGAGATACAATTTTGAAACTCACATATATAATGGGGGGAATATTTATTCCCCTTTAATAAATCCACATTAATACATTGTTTGCACATTGTACCCTAGAATACGCTAAAAATTATTGAAATCCATTCCATACTTATATTTTATAATCCTTATAACTTGGTACTTCTTGGTAAATAAATATATTTTTTAAATATTTCAAGAACATAAAATGAAACAAAAAATGTCCAAATTAGGAATGAATCATGACATGTTTGGTAATTTACCTTATTTATGTATGTTATTTATGACATGTTTAGTAGATTGCCTATGTTTTTCCCCTGCATGCATGCGTTTCATGGTATATATGACTGGTATGACTAACATACATTTTATAAATGATACATGGATTTATAAGTGTAGGACATTCCTATACCAAACAGTCATGCTCGAGGACATATCATTCCAAAGGTCAAACTATTATAGATTATATATCTCTATAATGTTTTTCATTTACCATGTTGAGCTAGATTCATCTATTATACATGTCTCACTCTAAATTATATTATTTACAATGGTAAATTTAATGGATATGCTAAGTTTATATTCTCTGATATTTAAATATATTGATAGTGTAGATTAGTTTGTCTTATTCTACACTTCACTATTACAATTTTATTTTCTATATGCTAATCACTGATTATGCTTTGTCTAGATTTTTCCTTAGTGTATAACATATAATAATTAAGTGTGTCATTGACATCTCTTTCTATGGACCTTGCATTTTGTTATATCTTTTTATTTATTGAGTTTTTATTATATGACTCTTTCCTTGGGTTTTTGCATTATTTTAAAAACTATATATAATTAATTTTATAATTATATGAATTATATTTTTATGGATCCTACCTTGTGTGACATTTTATTATTGAATTTTTGTGGATCTTTAATTGTGTGGTATTTGATTGTCTATTATGTGTGGTTTTTTTCCTATGTGACATTGAGTGTTATTTTAGAAAATACTATGGGAAAGTTAACTTATCTTGGATTATAGTGGTCTAAGATTAGGTACAATCATATACAACACATCAACACAAGTATATTATCATTTAAATTCAAATATAGAGTTTTTGGCTAAGTCTAGATAGGTCTACATTCCATGGACAATGATTAAATCCAATTTTTTCCATTTAATGTAGACTTACCTATAGTGAAAATGAATAAATTATAATAATTTTAAATATGAAATTTTATTCATTGAGGTTATTAATTTGTCGTAACACCTAAAATAATGCTTAGAAATTCTTGCAATATGAAACACTAATTTATTTATCAACTAATTTCATATCAAATACAAAGTCTTGGAGAACCAAACCTTGTGAAAAGGATGATTATTTACCACTTGTGAGGGATGATAGCTACTTAGAAATTATATCATCATTGATGGGAGTTGACAATCCCCTTCATTTAAAAATGTTAATCTAGAGCTAGTGTTTGAAGGTTGTACGTAATAAGAGAAAGAGATCTTTGGCGAATAGTTCCTTCTATCACACTTCACACTTATAGGAATTGAAAATCACACTTGTAAAAATTAAATAACACCTGAAAAAAGTAAATCACACTTGCATTAATTAAAACACACTTGTAGAAAGTAAATTGTTGAACTAAAAATAATTGACAAGCAAATAAAATACCAATAGGTTTACACAAACTCTACAAAAATATCTAATTAAAGTAAAAATAAAATAAAATAAGAATTTACAACAAAATGATAATTCTAGAAGAAATAAATAAAAATAAATTTATCCATCTTCCTTGGAATGAGTGGCTAGCTCTTTCCTTGGAAGAGAATTTATTCAAAACATAAGTTTTAGAATAGGATGCTAAGAATAATGGAAAAAAAGGTGTCTTGATTAGTTTCATTCGGATGTGGAAGGTTGCATTTATAATTTCAAGCTTCCAACCAACACCTTATTTAGGATTGAAAAATTAGATAATCTATCTTATTTCAATCTCAATAAATTATGGAGAGAGATATTTGTTCTAATAATAAAAATTATTATAGCATAATCTTTATCTCCACTAAATATGCAGAGATATATTTATTGAAATCAAATTACATAAATTTATTTTTGAATACAATCCATAACGAAAAATCTCTATATAAAAATTTATACATATAATGATTCGTTTGTAATAATATTGTTGATGTTTGTAGTAGCTATATTGAAATCTATGGTAAACTTGTTGAAATCCACAGCCGCCTATAGGAAACCTATCAAAATCCATAGATGACTAATATAATCCATAGTTGGTCTTATGTAATCTATTTCTAGTATGTAACTAGTTGATGTAATTTGTAGCTAATCTGATGTAATGTATAGCTAGTGTAATTCGTCACTGGTCTATAGCTTAACTAGAATCTTGTATCTATTGTAGAAGACTCTGACACTACTCCAACATTATTCTTGAATGGTTATTACTCATAATTTGAATCATTCATATCTTAGTATGAATGGTGTATTCACTCATTGACATCATTTTCTCAATAATCATTATAAATATCTAACCAATAGATAATGATGGATTTTAAAGACATAATCGTGATATATATTTGTTTTTATTCAAAATAAATCATAAGTTTAGAGACTACATTAGATCCACTTTCTATATAATATAAATAATGATATTCTATAGATATAATGGGCCATATTATGGTCTCATCAATCATCTTTCTTTCATAATTATTTGTTTTAAGTTATTATCAACTCCCATTGAGGGAGTAGTCTTGGTAAGTTAGGTTTTTATATTTATTTTAGATATTTATTGACTAATATACATGATCTAACCCTATTTAATAATCCTATTCTACATTATGACATTCCCTGTGGGACCACACATCTCACACATCAATTTTATCCCTTCTATATAAGCACTCAAACCATGTGTTGAGGCTGCTTTGCTCCTCTTTTCATCTAATTTTTATGTTTATGACTTGTAGACTAAATGGTAGATTCAACATTTAAAATGAAAAACTCAACCTAAACATCAACAATACCACTATATGGAATGATAGAATTTCACTATGGAACAATGAAATGGACAGTGTGAATGGCAAAATCAACTTTTTGTATTTTTGTCTTTGTCTATGTGTTTTCATAAAACAACTAAATTGACTTGGATATTTGTGGGTTTGACCTATGGAATGATGGGTTTTACAACATATAAACAAGATCATCCTAGACTAGAACCTACAAGTAACCACTATGTTTCTTTTATTTGTACCATTTATATCATTTTAGTGAGACCTTACACATCGGTGGAAACATCTATTTAATTAATGATATAGCCTTGTAATCAGTGAGATCATAAAACATTATCCCTTATGCCTTTGTGTATTATCAAAATAATCTAGATGAATAGATTAATCACCTTGTTGAATGGTGAAAACGCTTTGTAGAATAGTGGAATTGACCTGTGTCAAAAAATAAATAGCTAATACAAGTTAAAATTTTATTTGACAATCATACACTCCTATTTTGAACTTCTAATATAATTTATTTTGTAAGTTTTAAGAGAATTAGTTTAAAGTTTAAAACAATCAATGAAACATTTCACTTCATATCTCATTTAGTGTTCTAAAACAAACCCAAACTTTGGTTAAGTACTCTTAAGATCTTTTATTTTTTAATTATTTTTATATGTTTATTTTTCAAATCCACTATAACATGTATTATCTCTCCCATCCCCTTTAAGGAACTTGGGTGATCCAAAAATGCTTCACTTATTGATTTTAATCTCTTTATACAAAGGGACAATATAAAGTTGTTATGGCACTCCCCAAAACCCAAGTGATTTGGGTTCTCCCAAAACAACCCTAAAGTTCTACAATTTTTATTTCTTGCTTCTTAGAGTGTGGGTGGGATTTCATAGCCTCCCCATGAGTTATCTAGGGAAGAATTGACCAGATAATTCATCTCCTAGTATCATTTCAACACCATTCCATGGTATGGGTATAAATTGAGGTCAACTTATTGAGATGCTTTTTTTAGTGGTTAAACAAGCTCTGTTAGGGAGAGACTACCTCAAAACATAGGTTTAACTTAGATATCATACTACACTAAGTAATTGATTAATGTAATGGTTTTGAGAAAGACAAAACCTTTTCAAAATAAGATGGTTAATGCATATCTAAATGGCATGTTATGCACTAGTGTTAATCACACATATGAGACCATTTAGAACATACAAAAATTGATAACTTTTAACAACTCCACTTGTTATAGAGTACAATTACTATAGGTTGAGTAGCCTAAAGTTTTAGGTCATCATATAATCTCTTGAGATAAGAGGGGGCCTAAAAACCCTAATGTTAATTACATCTAATTTTATTATATTTACAACTTATTTCCTTCTTCCACCTTGTTAGTTTGCTAGGATAAGATGTTCACATTGGTGATTCTCTTGTTTTTATTTATTTTCATTGTATTTTGAGTCTAAAAACTACTTGTATGAAAACAAAATTCATAAAAAACTATACACTTGTTATACTCCATTTATTTTGAATAAAAAGGTATATGCTAGTCAAATCTAAATCATGTTTTTGCCTTGTTTAAATTTTTGATCTAATCATTGTGTTTGTATTTAAAAAAAAACTATTACATTATTTATATGAGTTTAGAGCTATTCTTCACTTTTCAAATCTAAATTCCTTCACTTTTTAATCCAAATTTGAAATCTTGTCATTCTACGTTATAATATAAATGTTATTGGTCTACATTTCATGCTTGGTTTAAGTAACTTGGGTGAGATTTTCATTTGGATTGAAGGTCATTTTATCTAGAGTCTTGCCAATTCAATTATTATTTTTAACTTAGGTCATCTTGTGTTCACTCACGCTATATGTTCATCAACCATTATACCTTCTTTTCCATGTGGTGTCATTGTGTTGCCTGATTATTTTTAGCTTGATAGTTAGGATTTATTGTGTTAGTTCACATCTTGAGCTTCTTACTCGACATCTTAATATTATTGATTTTAAAGGTCTTCTTCTAGATTCTCTAGCCACAACTCATCATAGTTATGATTATCTTTTTATAGTATTAACATACATTCAACCTATGTTTCATTTTGTTATCTTGTACTACAAGTTCCAATATTTTTCTATCCTTTTCTAAATTGACAACTTCAACCAACCAAGGTTGATTAATCACATCACCTCTTTCTTTTAATTATGTGGCACCACATCATTTTATTTTCTATATATAATCTCATCTTACATTATGTTTATTTGATTGAAGATTTTAAAGGGCCTTTTAAAAATTTGTGAACCAAATTCCACATCTTGTAAAATGTATAAAACCTTATTCAAACTATGGCATCTTTTCTAGGACAATACTGCCCTTTTGGGGTCATCATTTCTATAATACTACCCTTTTTGGGGGTATCATTTCTAGACAAATACTACCCTTCATAGGGGAATATTTTATGGATTAATATTTAACTCTTTGATTCTATTTATTAATTACTAAACCAATCCATGATGATTGTCTAGTTATTATATCATAAGCCATTATTCACCCTATGCCAACTTTTCCTCACTTATGCCACTCTTCAAGCCATAAGAGAGCCAACCATTACCTCTTCGTGATCCATATTTTAAGGACCACAATGTGTTCAAAATTGATATTTTGCAACCAATTTTCATCCTAGGTAAATAGAATAAACCAATTATCGATGTTATTATTATAACACCCATTCATGATGAGTCAACCTAAGATGAATTACCTTTCCCTATTTTCAAAGAATTTTGATTTGACAATCTATTCTTCATGGATTTGCCTATAAACCCTTTTCCTTTTTCAAAACACCTCACTTTGACAAACTAGGCTCTATGGAGTTATCTTTGGACCTTTTTCCAATCATTGAGGAGTTTAAATTTTACAAGTCAATCTTTGTAGAGTCACCCCTTGAGTTGTGTCCTTTATTTAAGGGGATTTATATATATGATTTGATTTATGTTGAACCATTTTTATATGAATCTATTTTCTAATATCCCATTGTTCCATCATAGGTTTTTACTCATCCAATACCACATATTAAATAAAACATCATTATCTTAGCATCTATAATCAAAGAAGATTAAAAATTAGAGTCTAGTTCTATTATTCAACCAATATCAAATTCAACATCAGAAGTAAAATTATCTTCATTATCAATAGTGGCATTAGAGTACTTGGAGTCAAAATTAGAATACAATTGTGGTTGTTATAACATTGGTTATACTTGCCTTGCAGATGAATTTGAATATATTTGTGATCCTTCTATAGTTTTTGAGGATGATTAAATCAGTATCATACAAGTTCTCCTAGTATATTCTGTGAGTATTGTGCTTACTTTCATTATTACATTACCATTCCACATACCATTACTACAAACCAACATAGCCATTATATTCACATTCCATCTCCCCTAAGTGTCGATTAGGACCATTAGAAACACACTTTATTGAACTGCATCCATGGTGACATATGAGGTGTAGAATATTAGGGGAAACAAGACCACATTTAAATAAAAGAATAACAATCTCATAGTGAATCTTTTTTGGAGGTGCTAGGAGACTATCAAAGTCTATACTCAGAATATTCTAGTTAAACCTCATTAGAGGTGCTAGAAGATAATAAAAATCCAATGTCAATATTCCTTAGTAAAACCTCTTCATAGGTGCTATGGGACAATCAAGATATCTTTATTGGTGAAAACATCTTTGAGGCACCAACCACTGAGCACAATAGTTCATTAATGACACATAATCTACAACATAATTTGAGTATAACATCTCTTAGGTCTAAACAATAAAAAAATATTATGGTCCTATCAAGAGCATCTCCAAAAGTATTTGGCATGACCACAACCATAATTATGTAAAATATGGAATCAAAAACATTATTTCTGACTGAAAGTCTTGATTTTCATTTTTTACCCAATCATTATACATTCCATTATGAACAAAAATTCCATTTCCAACTCAAGTCATTTATCATGTGCCTATCATTATTTATCCCTATTAACCATACTTTACTTTATACAGGATACAAAGACATCTTGTCTCAAAGGTCAAAGTAAATAGAATCAATGACCAATACAGATCACAATAGCATTATCAAAATCCAAATCAATAATAGGTTGTTGATAAAGCATCTATTCAAAAATGGTACGGGCTAGAAATTTAAACATTATATCAATATAATTGTATCATATATTGATTAGGATCAGTATCTCCACATTAATAGGTTTAATATAACCATAACTTTACCATACCTCTTACATAGTTTAAACTACATTGATTTGAGGTCCTTTGAGACTATGTAGGAAAAACTCAATTTCTATTGAGTTCAACTCAGCCACCCCTAATCCACACTCAACATTTTATGAGTACCCTAAATAATGTTGTGCCCATTTTTAATGCAACCTAAGATATTCTCTCACCATTTTATGAGTCACCATTATGTGAATTATTTATATGATGTATATTCATTTCTACACCCTTGCCTTTTCTTATGTTCTTGTTATTTTGCATGACAATTCCTATATTATTATATACCACAATCATGTTTTGTTATCATCAATTTTACTCTATCCTATATCCTAGAATAATTACATTTGGCCCAAAGTTCATTTTCGATCTTGCATCCATAGAACTATATAGGTAGTGTAAACTTGTCTAGTGCATCTAAAGTCAACTCAGCTACCCCTTCTTTTTATTATATTCTCCCCATCTTGTTTACTTGTTTAATTTTCACCTATAGCCTAGGGAAAATATTTTTCATATTGTTTGGGTCGATATTTTCCTATATATTGGGGAATCCTTGTATCAATTGTCCTTGTGTTATTGTATTGGTGTTATCATTACCTAGCTTATAGGCTAGCATGTCTCCATGCATAACACCTCTATTACACATACATTAATAATTTGTTATTGGTTTTTAAAACATTATGAGTAACCATTATTTTTTATATTGATATTTATTTAGCTTTATATAAATATATTTTTACTGTTTGATTACTTTATTTTATGATTTTGTGTTTTGCTCATTAAGTTATTACCTTGTTTTGATTGTTGTATTTTAATACATTTTGAAAACCTTTTGAGTTTGGCCTTAACTTGGGCTTGAGTTTTTTACATTTGAATTTTTTTTAGTGCATTCTTGATCCTACTTATGTCTTGATGATTCATATCTTAATTTTTAGTTGGTACATTTTTGTATTTTACCTTCTTATCTTTATCTATTTTTTTGTTTAAATGTAAATAGTTGTAACTTTAGTTTTGGTAGTTTATATCATTATCCTTAGTTATAAATATTCACATTTGAATCAGTCAATCTCAAATGAAATATAATATTATTATAAGTTCTTCATACTTATTATACATAATTTCCTTTTGCTAAAGTAAACACCAAGTGCTCCAAAGTTTAACAGTCAATGTGGTGTTGAAGAACATATCTGAACACACTATCCTACATATCCACTACCTAAATAGGATATCATCAACTTAATTGAAAATTGGTCTATCTTTTTTTTTATTCTTCATTCCATTTTCTCTCACTTATAGGAGAACTACATTGGCCTAAGGTCTATCTAAACTATGTATGTAGTGCTTGGATACATGACATATCTCAAGTTAGCCAAACCATCATTATTCTTCCAATCATCTCTTTCATCACTTTGTGCATCCTCGTAGGCATATTTTCTTGTGGATTCTTTAGTCATTAGACCATCACATCTAAATTTACACCTGTTCATCTTTAATCTATGTAATAGGTTATATCTTTGAGATATGCTTACTAATTTTCCCTACTAGAAGACAATATTTAGATCAATCACCAATCCAAACAACCCTACTAGGGAAAAATCAATTATCAGTGGTGAAATCAGCCATCCTAAGATAAAATCAATTTATCAACTAATCAAATCCTCTCTAATGGGTTACATTATTAGTTATTTAACTTCATTTTTATGGATTAATGCTCTCATTTTATTTTTCTTCTAATTCTAAGGTGTATAGATTTTTCTCTCATTTTGGCGATTCAAAGTATGCTACTTATTTTGAGATTGATCATCCCCTAAGCCCACAAAATTTTCCCTCTTTTGGGTATATTAAAGTGTGTTGGTTCTATTTTTGGATGTAGTCTTCCCGCATACCCCCACATTGTAGCCCATTATATTCTATTATATTTTGATCATGGGGAATTAATGTGTGTAAGCATTAACTCATATGGATTTAATCTCATCCATGGGTTAATTTCACTATTTAATTGTTTTTTTGAAATTCTATCCCTCTCTTTCATATGCACATACCTTATCGATGGGGCATCATGAGTCATTAAATATTTATTCAATCATTACCTTCTAACTTCTTTTTATCAGCTTTTCATTCTTTGAAAAGTTGTTGCTTCATCTAGTGTCTCACAACACTTTCTCAAGCATAGGAAAAATATAGACACCCCATTTCTATGAATTTCATTTCTAAATGGTTGACATAATGACTTCTTGCAAACAATGTAAGTTAGGATTAAAAACCATTGAAATGTTCCAATTTATCTATACACATCATGTGTAATTCTTTATTAGCATCAATATCTTCCTAAATAGTGAATTATCCTATATGTAATCATCATCTTCTTCTAACTCTTCTCTAGTCAAGTTACAACCGAGCAATTAATGTTTTCTGACCACTTGTATAAGATGAACTTGTTAAAATTAAAAAATGAAAACTGACCTGATAAGAGGTGCTCAATTGGAAAATCCATTTAGATGCATAGTCAAAATATCCATGACTAATTAGTGAATTTATATTTTTATAAATTCATAAAATATGGATTGATGACATCATCATTATATCACAACAAATAACTAAACTGGTGACATCATGCATGACATCACCCTAAAATTTGTCAAACACTCAATTTATTAATATCAAACAAGTATCTAGATTTATACATCATGCTTATTAATTGCTTCATTTAATGCCTTAATCCTCTAACATTGAATAGACTTGTGGCCACACATCTTGATATCAAGATGAATGACTACATATCAATTCCCTCATTTTTGAAAATATTTAAATACAAGGGTCCTCACTAATTATTTTAAGCTCTTTTTGTGTAGACTTATTATGCAGAATAATCTTTAAAAAGATATTTTTGTGTAAACTTGTTATGAAACATTATCTTCACAAAGCTTTAGTTATACAAACTTACGATGCAAAAATTTCTATAGAAAAGCTTCATGTATTCATCCAATTGACAAATATTGTGAACTTAAGTGATTTTTGAACTAAAAAATAATGGGCACTCGTGCCATATTTCATTGACAAAGACTTAGATGATCAAATTTGGGGAAAAACATGTTTTTTAACCAATTCTAAGGGAGAATAGCTAATTAGAAGTTATAACATCATCTTGATTTCATATTAGTTGTTTAAGTCATTAGTAACCCATGTTAAGGGAGTAGGCTTGATAAGTTATCTCTTTATACTTATTTTAGATATTTTGTTGTCTAATGCATGATCTAACCTTTTCTCATAATTATATTCTATAATGACCACATAAATTTCAGTAACTAATCTATCTCTAAGCTTATATGATAATATAAGAGGTTGGATAAAATGTGCCTCATTATGCAATAACTTGGACATATGGTTTCATACATAGAATCACTACTAAATTGAGAATGATCGAGTCTCAATTTCAAATTACTAATCAATCCCATGAGCTGAAATTATACATTCTCTAAATCTCATGAGTGGGAAGAATAACCCATTATACTAATCCAAAAGATGGTTAAGCCATAGTGGATTATCTAGAAGTGATGCCAAGGCCATTGAGTTTAATCAAAATTGTGTTGATATTGAAATATGATTTACATAATACTATAGTCTTGTACACTTGGAAAACACCTATCATGGTTGTACCTTTTAATTATAAAAATTATTACTATTGAAAGGCTCATGTTCAATATTTATTTGTACTTAATTGATTATATCTTAGTCCGATCATTGTTATTGTGAAAAAATATCTAAACATGATTATTATTCTCCACTTCCAGATTTAGAAATATACATATTTTCTAATTTTTTGGGCACTTGCATCATAGACACATGCATCGATGCAAATGTTAATTTTACTACAAAGTGTCCATTGCCCAAA
>JARHVA010007113.1:575000-582500 GCA_037957365.1 Torreya grandis | reverse complement strand
CACAAACCATTTCATGTGTTCTATCCTAGGTCTCTTCTTCTAAAAATTTGACATCTCTGCTCACTATAACTTTCTTTTTTATTGGGTTATACAACATGTAACCTTTTGTGTGTTGATCATAGCCAAGACAAATACATTTTTCTACTTTGTCATCCAATCTTATTCTCAATTCATAAGGTATGTTTGTTTATAAAACACATCCAAATACCCTTAGGTGTGCCACACTCCTTTTCATCCTTGTCCATGTTTCTTAATGCTCAATGCCTTTCACTAACTTTGTAGGACATCTGTTTATGATGTAGGCTGAGCATGCTATTGCTTCAGCCCAATATTCATTTGGTAGGTATTTAATTTTTGGCATGTGTCTAGCCATTTTGACTAGTGTTATATTCTTTCTTTATGCTACTCGATTTTGTTGTGGAGTGTACCTGGCTGTGAATTCCTTCTGGATTCCATGCTCTTTGTAAAAGTTTAAAAATTATTTGGAGATATATTATCCCTCCCTGTCTAACCTGAGAGTCTTGATGTACTTGCTCTTTTGATTTTCCACCATTACTTTGAACTCTTTGAAGTCCCTGAAGGTTTATGATTTGTGCTTGAGGAAGTAAACCCAGGTCTTCCTGTTATAGTCATCTATGAATGTTAGAAAATATATGCATCCTCTAATTGATGGAGTTTAAATTGGTCCACAAATGTCTAAGTGGATGATCTCAAGGTGCTCTTTTGCCCTATAGGAGGTTCATGCTGGAAAACTCTCCTTGTGTTGTTTGCTGAAAATACACCCTTGACATAGCTGGTTGGGCTAGTCTATTAATGGTAATCCATTTACCATGTTTTTGTTGTGCAATAGTTTCAAACCATTAAAATTTAGATTCCTGAACCTGAGGTGCAATAGCTGGGACTCATCATTGATCTGGGTTTTGAAAGCAACTTGAAATGTCGCTTGGGTGACATCTGGGTTTGACAAATTTGAGTATGAAATTTTTTGTCCCCTCTGAGTGTTGGCAGCCCCTTGAGTTGGCAAATTTGCTCTCACCACAGAGGCATAGCTTTTAATATTATGTTGTATATTAGGTCCTCCTTTAAATATCTCTTGAGCAATATTTGCTTCACCATTAATTTGAAATGGGATCCCATATGTTGTCGCTGGAGCGACATCTAAAAACACATTAACTTGGGATAAGTTTGATATTTTAAATTTTCTCCCACCTTTTTGTTTACATGATGCCTCATCTAAGGATGCGGAGGATGGAATACATGAATGCAAACTTTGTTGCCCCTTAAGTATCGCTTGAGCGACATTTGAAGTGGACTTATTCATTGTTACATTGTTCTCCCCACCTATTAACTTGGATGACGTGGACGTTGTGTAAGAGGAAGTTGGCAGCTCCACAGATGTCTCTTGAGCGACCGGTTAGCTGACACAAGGACTAGACTTATGGTTTTTGTTGTCCTTTAAGCTCACAGAATTTGGAGTGTTTTGGAATGTTGCTTCAGTGACAGCTCGGTAAGAGTTACATGATGCACTTTATATTTTGAGAGGAAACTTTCGGTTCCTTTTCATTTTGATTTTTGCTATCAGAATATCATTTGGACTTTTATCCAGAAAAGTGTATATGCCATTTTCGAAATGGACTCTGTAGCCTTTCTGTGCCAACTGGCCAATGTTCATGAGATTGTGTCGGAGATCGGGGACATAATAGACATCCGGCATGCACTTTCTATCACCTTGCTTGGTTAAAATGTCAATCATCCCTTTGCCAAAGACTGAAAATTGCTTGTCGTTGTCCAGTTTTACATCTAATCTGATGGACTCATCCAGGCTTGAAAATATTTCTCTCTTCCCTAAGATGTGGTTACTGCAGCCACTGTCGAGATAACATGCATCCTTTTCTACTTCTTGTGCAGCATTGCACACAATGAACAGTGTATGATAAATTTCTCCTTCAGTTGAATAATTTGCATTTTGCTTATTTAAGTCCCCCATCCTCTTTCTGCATTCATTTTCATAGTGTCCAAATTTCTTGCATTTTGGATATGAACACTGAATATTTGATTTGTCATATCTGGGTACATAAGATCTTTGATTGTTACTGCGTCCTCTAGAGTTGCTTCTCCCTCTGTTGGATGGTCCTGGATTGTGATTTGAGTTTCCTAGACCTTGATTTGTATTCTGGGGGCTACCTCCTCTGGCTGTGGATCTCCCCCTTCCTCTTGAGAAGTTTGACCTTCCTCTTCGTGAACTCACTGAAGATTGTGTTTTAAATGCATTTTCAAGGGAAAAATTACCATATCTACTCATTCTAATTTCATAGGTTTGTAGGGCTTCAATTAGCTCATCTACAGAGAGTCGCGACAGATCTTTAGATTGTTCTATGTCTATCACTAAGGGTTCAAAGCTAAAAGGTAGGCTTCTTAAAATCTTTTGTACTACTTGCTCATCCTTTACATCTTCTCCATAAGATGTTAATTGATTGGCATTTCCCATTGCACGGGTGAAAAACTTATCAACTGTGTCATGTTCTCTCATCTGCTGGTTTAAGAAGTCTCTCCTAAGCATTTGCAGCTTGGCTTCTTTAACTTTATCAGTTCCCTGGTAAGCTACTTTAACAGCATCCCAGGCTTGTTTAGATTTAGTCACAGCTGAGACTCTAGGGAAAATAGTTTCATCTAGGGCATTGAAGATATATGCTAAGGCTTCTGCGTCCTTTTCTTTGGTCTTTTTAAGTGCATATTTTTCAGCTTCTGGCAAGGCATTATAAGCAGCTTGGTCAGGCGGTTCTACGAAACCAGTTTCTACTACGTCCAATACACTCTTAGAAATAAATAAAATCCTCATCTTAATACTCCAGTATTCATAAATTTTCCCATTGAAAGGGGTTATCTGTGGCAAAGCAGGATTGCTACTGAAGCTTGCCATCTAGATTTTTTAAGAAACTATTTTAGCAATATGAGATTTAAGAGATAAATCTGACCTGGAGAATAAATGGCGACTGCTGCTGAGTCTGCCGACTGGTGCTATCTTGGACTGCTCCTTCAACCTAGCTCTGATACCAATTTGTTGATCGGTCAGAACCCAAGATTAAACAAACAACTGAAACGGCAGATGAGAGAAAGAAATAGATAGCTAGAGAAAATTCGACAGCATTTCATTAAGGTAAAAGAATCTTACAAAACGCTCATACATGAGCTTTATATATAGCAATACATTACTCTCTAAGAGGGAAGACTATATTCGAAATTCTATATACTTTCCAGATGTGCAAATTTAATGCCTAGGGATTTGATATATACTTGCAGCATTTGTGCTGGATTTACGAAAAATGAGGGAAGTTGAAATTAGTCTTTTCAACATTTTCCACATTTTCAAAGTCCATGCCGATCTTCCATACATCCTTACCGAAACGTCAACTGAGAATTGAGAAACTGATGAGCAAGATAAGGCTATCTAAGCATAGGGCATGGAGTGTAAATGAATGAATGAATCTATCGTCTATTCAACAATGGGTACGGAATGCCAATTCCCTGTTCGTCGTTTATATCTAATTTCAACAACCCTAAATTTAGCGTTTAATTTTTAATATCGAATCTTTTGCAGTTATTGACCGACAGCCGTTAATGGAGAGTCCAGCTACGGCTTGTGCGCCTTCCAGCTCCTCCAAGGTGTGCACCAGCACGTAGTCTCCCTTATTTTGTCTTTCCGAATTGCGGAGAGCATATTTGTACAGATCGTCAGACGTGTCGGCGGCGCGATAGAAGGATAACAGGTCACTCGGCCACAAAGGCGGCAGATTACCCAGAAAACAACTGATGGTTTTCTTCGCTCTCTTGCACTCAACCAGTGCAAGTTCAATCATACATCAAATACAGTTCAAATATTCTGTGGCGTCAAACTAAAATTGAGGGTTTCTATATTTTTCTACCTTTTACAGGAATATGTCCTTGAGATACAAGGAAATTTACGTTGCGCTGCACAATGGACGAAGCTACGCACATCGTCCAGAAATGACCATGGGCACTACGAAATTGTTGGATACCTGTTGTGTGCAACTCATGTTGCTCTATCTCATAATGCAAGTGATGGGAGGGACGCCCTCTGATAAACTGGGAGATAAATTATATGCTTTTCAAAATGGTCTATTCTGTCTAAGGGTGGCTAGTTCATTAATGAGTCGTTTTCTTTTTGTCTTTTTGTCTGAGTATTTAGTCAAAGTCACCTCACTCTGTAAAAAAGACTGCCAATTCATCTAACCATGTAGAAAGCCTGTTAATGCCTAATCAACTCACCAAACAAACATCCAACATATAAAGATGTTTGTTGAGATTAACTTAATGGCCCAGCTGATCTTCTTGCTAGTGCAATCTAAAGAACGATTTCTCAAAGAAATGAACCTATGACTCCCGATTTAAACTGCTAATGCCTAACCAATGATGTCCGATTTAAGTACTAATGTTTAATAGGCTCACTTTACCATACATAAAAATGCTAAATATTAAATCGACTTAGTTGATTTTTTTAATGCACCAACAAAATTCAGTGTGACATCATTTTAAAAATGACGATAGATTCTATTCTTTAATGTTAAGCTGAAAACTTTGTAATAAAAAAAGCCACATATTTCATGTATCAAATTACTTAGCTATTATTATTATTATTACAGCGGTAATGAGGATAGATTATATTCTTTAATGTTAAGCTGAAAACTTTGTAATAAAAAAAATCCAGTATTTCATGTATCACATTATTCAGTTATTGTTATTATTTGTATAGTTGTAATGGGAGAAATGGTTATTATATGTGGTTTCATTTTTACACGTTGGAATATGTTATGTTGGGAATAGTGGTTCAACGCTTTATAAGTTTATCTTTCATATTATTGGCACATATAAAATTGTATTAGGTTTTTTTTTTTTTAATTATGATAAAGTCCAAATTAATAATTATAATTATAAAAAAAATAACTTGTTTTTATTTATTGAATAGTAGTAGATAGTTTCTAATTAAAATATATATCATTTAATTTGATAATAAAGAATTTGAATTTTTGAATTGACGTTAGAAATTTAAACTTTTTAAATATAACGTATCATGTTTAATGTTTTAAACATAATTATGTTTATATTTTAGAAATATGGATAATATTTTTTTATTTTTCTTTTACATCTAATTATGGATGAAAACATAAATATTATTATTAAATTTAAAATTGGAAGAAAATTAATATTGTTAATACAAAAAATCATTATTAAAAATAAATATATTTATTAAATTTTTATAAATTTATTCAAATAAATAAAATTATGTATTGATATTTTAAATTAAATTTCATGATTCATCATTATTTGAAGCTCTTAATATATTAATAAATACACAATACATAATTAAGAATTCACACAGTACACTTAATTTTATTGTGACTAGTATTCCACCTTATTAATTAATTACACTTATAATTAAATATTAAATAAATAAAAAATATAGATTAAAATATTTTCTAATATTTCGCAACCCTCCTCTAAGGTTATGAATAACTTTCTTAAAGACTAGTGAAGGTGTAAAATTTCATCCCTAATTCAGTTTTTAAGATATTTGTTGATTTATAGTGCCTCTTTCATCCCTCGTCATTGTAGAATTAAGAAAGATCTCAATGAAAATGTATAATATGTAAAATTATATTTATAAATATGATTAATTAACTACTTTATATTGAATTACAAAGTTTATTTTTTAAAATTATCTTACAACTTATTAAAGATAAATTCATTTTCAGTACTTCAAAAAAAATTGTTGAACATTCTTACATGGCTAAAAGTTATGAGATCAAAATTTTAGAGGCCAATATATTTAAATATTGGACCAATACACTAGACCTAATAAATTTAAATATAAATATAAACTAACATTCAAAGTTAAGACTTTGAATGGTTATTTTCAACTTAAGAATGATACCAACAATGTAAGGTAAACCAATGAGTTAACAAGGTAGTCCTATTATGATGCAAGAGAATCCAAGGTGTACAAACATTGTTTTATCAATTGAATATAGTAGAGGGACATGCGTTTGTGTAGACTAATCAATAATTTTATCATTTTGGAATGATATAAAGTAATCAAATGGAAATATCCACACTCTAGCATTTTAAAAATATTAATAACATCAAAGATGACAATTTTTATTCTAAAATATTATTCTAAATAAATTAAATGAATTATATGACTATTTATAACAATATGAAAATAAATGTATTAGTAACAGTCATAAACTAAATTATAATGTGGAAGATAAAACACTGCATAGAATAAATAAAAAGAATAAAAAGATTATATATTGAATTTTTATATATAAAAAAATATTGTTATTTTTAAAATAAAACATCATCTTATTTTAAATTATAATATAAAAAATATGATCGACAAAATTTGTAGATTTAAAGAAAAATAAAAATAAAATGGTTGAATACAGAATACTTGAATAGTAGAGTTGATTATTTATAAAAATGTTTACATTACTCTCTTACATGAAGGAAATAGAATAATCATGTAAATAGAAATAACTCTTGCTTATTACGTTGAATGAATTATATTGGTACGGCCAGATTCATCTTAGCATATAAAAATGTTGATCCTGTTAATGACATCATATAGGCCATGTTTTATAAAATGTTTTCGCCTCCTTTCACACATCGTCATGTATTCATTGTTAGGCATTACCAACTGTTATGATAGATGTTGGTAACCAAGCCTCTCTAACTGTAAACTTTCGCAAGCAACAGCTTCCTCTGCCCTCACAATGTCGTTGCACGTGAAGTCCTCGGATAATATCAAAAGCATAATACATTATATTCAGTCGCTTTTCATTCATTTGAATTCATTGTGGATATCGAATAGCTATGTCTCCAAAATCTTAATAAATCTAATGAAAAATAATAATAACATAAAAAATTGTATGATGTGTTATATTGATAATTATATGTTATAATAACATAACAATTATATTATTATTTATCATATTATTTATAAACTATATTATATAAATATATGTTTACATTTATATTAATATCGATAATATATAGTAATAATAGTTTAGAATTATATATTATTCATATATTATATTATTATATTTATGTACTTACTGAATTACAATGTATATAATATTATTGATATAATTTAATATTTATTATATATTATATACAATAATTAATATAATATATTATCTATCTATCTATTTATATATTAAAAATATATATAATATATAATTTGTTTTGTATTTTTTTCATATTATAATATGTTGTGTAGAGAGGAGACATTTCATTTCATGGTCCATTTAAACAATGAAAATATGATGAGTAAAGGAAAGGCTATATAAAATATGAAGTAAGTGAAATATTTCACAATTAGTTCGATGATGATAGTGAGGGGTCTAATGACATTGTGTTCTAGGCGAATGACTGAAATAAACGCATGTAAATACATATACAAGGTTCAGTAACATGTCTCAA
>JARHVA010007113.1:515000-570000 GCA_037957365.1 Torreya grandis | reverse complement strand
AATATGAGTAGTTGATGAGTTTCCAATAGCATCTAAAAGTTTTCCATGATGTGGTACATGGGATTCATTAGCCAAAATTTGGTTACCACAAATGAGTATCATTCAAAACTTTGATGTATTTTATCTTAACTTTATTTATATTCATTATGCAGGTTTTGTATTACATATTAATAATCTAAGATGATAGATAGTGTATTCCTTGGAAGCTTACATGGCCATTCTAGATGGTCTAGTTGGTAGTTGAGTTAAGTCACTTTGTCTTGTCATCAAATGGTCATTATTTATGGTCTTAATTATGTGTTTATCATTGTTTAAGGTAATTTTTACAAAGTTAAGGTTAAGTGTGAAATCAAGTCAAGAAATAATAATGCTCAAAGAAACAAGGTGGTAACTCTTCCAAGAACAACCATCACTTAAAGTTAGTCAAATTTACCAAGGAAAAAAGATATTAAATTGAACACACTGTGTTTTCATGAGATATGGAGAAATTCAGTCAGTTTTGAAAGTATTAAGGTATTTCATTACTTTAGTCTCATTGTATACTTCAATGTTGAGTTGACACTTTCTGGGAAAACAAAACATGAAGATTTTACCCTTAGATAGAGTTATATTTTAAGACATATAACATTTTGGTTATAACATTTTGGTAATAACATTATGATGTGCATTCCTGTATACATCTTCAAAGTGTGTTAAATAACTATTTTTCAATGTTGGAGTCCTATTAGTAACTTTCATTAATCATTTGTTAATGTCAAAATGAATATTTATTAAAATAGATATAGGGGAATATAACTGTGAACCATATTTTAAATCTATTCCATATACATATAAGTTATCACAAGATTAAGATTCATGTAGTTCACCATCTCTAGTAGTTCCAAAGGGCAGAATAGTTAGACTCTTGATGAAAGCATGTTTTTAGAGGTATTTTATAAAGGGTTTTTGTTCGTTGTCAAATTAATAACTATTACAAGTGTCTCCATCATCTCATCATACCCATATCCATGAAATAAATGGGTCTACAAATCTAAACAATGCAAAAACCCACTTCATTTATCCATCAAGTTTCTTGGCAACTCGAGATAGTCAACCAGATTTTACTTGCTACTCTAAGAAGAGAGAAAGTTGGAGTCCAGTACTTTTTCCATAGGATGAACCCTAATTAATTTAAAATAAATTTCATTTATTCTCTTGTTAAAATTTTTAACAAAATGAACAATTTTTTAGGAAGTTATGGTGTAGAAAAAGGACTCAAAACCCCATTAGCGTTGGTTTCCTTCAAATGCAGGGTTCTAAAGTTGAATGAATGCATGAAAATTTTTTGGAAGGTATTTTGAACACTTTTTTATCCCTTATATATCATATTTCTTCAATTTTTCTCATGACCATATCTACTGCAATGTCAAATGGTCTTAATTTAATAATTTGAGACAATAGTCTTGTTTGCAAAGATGTTTTGAATTATCTTGGTACATGTAATGTTTAAAATGAGGTTCTTATTAGTGATTAAACCTCATAAATCTATATAATACTTATTCAAACATCATTCGATGAATATACTTTAAGGAAGATAGATAATTATGCATGTGAAGTTGGATTGTTTGAGTTAGTTGCTATGGTGATGTAACCCTTGTCAAATGATCAATGTAGACTTCATTGTCCAGGATCATAAATGAAAAAAAAAAACCTTTAGAGATCATTGAATATTATTATAATTAATTATTTAGGTATAAAAATTATAGGTCAGGTTCCAAACGTCTCTTTTAAAGACAAATCCAAATGAAGATTGTGGACCTATAGGTGTGTAGACTTATAGGTCACTATTGGAATCAAATTTTTATCTATGGTGAGTAATATGACTTATTTAATGAATAAATTATATGTAATTTTAAAACTTAAAATATATAAAATAATTAAATGCCAAACAACTTATATTTCAACTTACTCAAATTTCAAAGTGAATTGTGTAAACTAGAGAGGAATATGGGAGTCCAAAAGAAGGATTGTGAAGGTCTTAAGAGAATATTCAAGGTGTTTTAATCCCATGGAATGATAGAAAGGATATAAATATAATATTTTACTTTTAAATAATGTTTTATTGGGCTAATTATGCTCAATAAAGATAAAATAATGGAGAAATGATGAATTTTTGGCCTAGTAATCACCTACAGACCTATCAACAAGCAGTAGAAGTGAAAGCATGATTCTGATGGCTCTTTAATGGTTTGAGAAAATGGTAAGTTTTAAAAATAAATTTTATTTAAAATTATAAATAAATACAAAACATTCAATTATGATAAATTATTTCTAGTTACCTATAACCTAAAATCCTAAATGAACACCTACAACCTATTTGTAAATAGTATTATCAAATTCCATATGTGGAATGTGAAATGGAATGTTGGAGAGTCTATACAAGGTTAAAATTATCATTAATAAAACTTAAAATATTGCATAGATAACTAAAAAATCCAAATAATAATAAAATACTTAAACTTGTAGCCATGAAGCCTAAAATGGTCATTTATTGGCTTGTTATAGGTAGAATTGAGAAAAATAGACTATTTGGTGGAAAGAAAAATGTCAAGCATGTTTTCAGAGTGTAAATATAAGAATTATGAACATTATAACATAATTAAATATAAATATAGTTCCAATGTTAAGATATGTACATTCATATTTGTAGTCAAGAGACCTAAATAGAGACATACAGGGCTAATGTGTTCCTATAGGCTTGTGGGTGAAAAAGAGTGAAGAAACCTATAGTTTTTGAGATATTGTAAAGATTTGAGAGAATTTAATATTTATAATACCTTGGTTTAATATTACATGTAGTTTTAAATTCCTTTCTTGATGAATAAGATGCCAAAACATAATAGTTATTGTCAAAATCACTAATCTGCCTAGAAACCCTATATATAAGCAAGCCAAGTTTCAAGAAAAATTGAAGAGAAAAAAACATTTGGAATAATGTTTATATAAATTGAATAGTTTTTTATAGACTAATTATAGGTGATTATAATCATGTATGGGGAAAAATTACCTTGGGGAAAATTAGGGAAATATATTCACTCAAATTTTTTTTGAATTGGTTATGGAATTGGAGGTCTCATATTTATAAACCATTGTTAAGAGTGAGAAGAACCTAAAATAGTTATAAAACACTATAACAAACCCAATAGAAAATATTAGTCTTATAAATGCCTCTAATGGATTGTTCCAACATAAAAACTACTTGGATGGTCTCTACACACCATTTTTCACTTTATGTATTCTCTATTTTCACATGTGTGAGCTAAAGTGATACAAAAAGGGCTTAAGAAACTATTTTTTGAGCTTGTTTGTAATGTTTTAAGGTCACTAAATCTTACCAATAATTTACAGAGGAAATTTCAGAAATGGAAGACATATTATGGTCCTTCATGATTCATTTTAGAATAATTCAATGTGATGTACAAGTTGTCAATCGATTAATATAGGACAAAATAGGGATTGTTTCATTGTTTTACATGAATAATATTAGTTGTAGACCTTGTAAAGATCATATAAATCATAAAAATCTCTAGGAAATCAGTAATAAAATGTAAATTCATTTTTAGAGATATTTTTAGGTTATAAATAATTCACTTTTAAAATCCTTGCAAGCATAGCTAAAGCGTATGATCTAGTGAACTTAATTTCTTCCTTCTAATAGGTCTAGAAGGAGTTTTTTAAGTATTACTATGTCAACCATCCCAATGAGAATTTTTTTAAAGTTAAAAAAGTTTAAAAGATGCTGAAAAGACCTAGTGATACTGTACCATATCATAATTAGATGATTCTAAGTGTGAGAAAAGTGTTAATGAGTATTAAATTAAGGTAAGCCATTTATCAATTCATCTTATAACTCCTTTACTTAATGGAGTATGAGAGTGTAAATAAGATGAAGGGTTTAAATATACCTAATAGAACATGATTTTCATTGCAACATTAGTATGAAAGGTCCAAAAGCATGTTCAAGGTGTCAAAGATATAAATTGGTATCTGAATAAAAAATTTGTAATCAAGAGAATGTAACTTGTCACTACTTAACTCCAATCATGAGGTATTATTTTAAGCAAGTGCTATTTCAATTTTTCCTTTATCATGAGGTTTCATGGTTTAGTTTGGATTGGATTTTTGTTTTACTTAAGCTAGTGAGACATATCAAGACTATGTTAATCCTTAATAGTAGTTTTTTATCTTTACCAGTAGTATGAAGATCCTTATCAGTAACATAATGTGTTATATCAGCCCCATGTTGAGCCATATAAACAATGTTATCAAGAGAATTACCTATCTTTTTTTTCAATAGTCTTGCTAAGATAGTCAACCAAATTGGTAATGTATTCATTCTTCTAATCATCCTTGTCAAGACCATGTTACTCTTAGTCAACATAGTCATATTTAAAATCAGTCTATCTCAATATTTAATCAAGATTTTTTAGTCTATGAAAGGAATACAATAGATCTTGATAGATAAATGGAGTATGTCTAAGTGTACCTAATAATCCCATTTAGAATGTGATAAACTCATTATAGGTGATTAAGAGAGAGAGAATGCCTATTGAGAGAGACAACCAACAAAGACTCACTAGTGAAATGAGGGACATAAGTGGCCTAATTTAGTTCTTAGAGGACAAGTTAGTGGTCCATGATGGGTAATAAGTTTAGTACTATCAGGCTCACGTGTCTTCTCTTACTCCACCTCAACCCTCTTTTGTGTAGACCATTCTTCCTTAAAAAATTAAATCAAGTGAGTTTGAAAACCTCCCATGTCCTTCACACATACCTCAAGCCTTCCCATCATGGAGATCAAAGAAAACATTCAAAACAAGAAATAAGTTCTTGTTAAGATGGTTAAAGATCAAGATAGATCAAAATAATGAGGCTATATTGGTACAAATATCTCTTCTCCTTCCACAAGTTCTCCTTGAAAGGTCCTTTAAAATTCCATGTTGAAATCAAGTGGTGAAGTCATGGGATAAAAAAATGAAATAAGCTTAGATTGGAAAATTAAGACAAAAAAAGACTTTGCCTAATCAAGCCACACACATCCCTCTTCAATAGCCTAATACTTATTGATCATGGAGGTCAATTCAAGAAGTAATCTAAATTAAGAATGAAATCCTTTTTGATAAATTTGAGTAATCTAAAACTTTCCCATCATGTAGGTCAATTCAATAGAGCATTCAAATTAAGAAGGATGTCATTGTTGGGAACAATGAAGAACAAATCATATCAATGTTTGAGGGATTGGTTAGTGAATGAAAGGAAAATAATGATAAACCCATGGATCTTAAAACTTTAAAGCTTGTTTATGAGTGTGAGCAACCCATCATTGAGGAAGAACATGTTCTTTGAGAGGCCAATGTAGAAGATCAATTTGTAGCTATAATCTAGCCTCATGAAGTCTATAAGGAGAGTTCTCAAAGTTAATATGATTAAAAGGTCTAAAATAGAACACATATTGGTTAAGAGAGATACAATATAGCCTTAAAATATAAAGAGAAAGGTGACCTTAATGGAGTATTATTTGATCAAGTGATAGTGAACCTTGAAAGAGATGACCCTTCCCAATGTGAACAAGGTGTTGATCATGTTGTTAAAGTAGATTGAGAGGATTCTAACTATTTAGTAGAAGTGGCTAAATTTTATTTTGAGCTCCAATAATATTATCAAAGAGGTATATTAATTAATCCCTTCTCAAATTTTATTGTGTCCACCTCTATATGAACTCCTATCAAGTTATAAAAAGATCTAAATGAGTAAATACAAAGTGAAGGTTAGTTGGAATAATTATTTGAAGTTATAGGAGTATGTTACACTCTTATATAGGAAGGTTATGGTTTGATATATATGGATTATGGTATTTATTTGAATCAAATAAATAAATAAGAGGATGGTAGCTTTCCAAGCTTATCTTTCCATGAAGCTATGTTAGCTGAATTTGATTTATTTATTATTCTCTAGGGAGATATCAACTTATTAATCTATTTATAATCACATTTTCACTCTTAGAAGATATAAAAAACCTCTATTGGTATAAACCTCTCAAAGAGCAAGAAGTTGCACCTCTTGAAGCCAATTCTACAAGTATACTACAAAGAACATGTCAATCTATTTAGTTTGATATACCATCTCTTAAGGAGGTAAATGTTTTTCATGTGATAAATTTTGATTATGTATACATCACTACAATAAAATTTCCTATTAGATACTCATCTTAGTTATAATCTAATAAGGAATACCTATTTCCTATCATGTTCATTTCAAACCATGATGATGAGCCTAAGCATGTTCAAGATTAGTCCAAGCATACATCCCTAATCATTCATGATTAAAACAAGGAGAGGAAGGTATATAAGGCTAATTTTAAATAAGTGGATGTCTATAAGACCAACATATAGTATCGTACATTCCATTATTTCATGGTTTCCATCAAATTTTCTGGTAACATGAGCTTGGTGAAGGAAGTTAGTTACTTTAAAATACTAGCTAATGGTTTTGTTTAGAGTTGTCTTAAGTTGTTAGAGTAGGTTAGTATAGGTTATATTAGTTGTTATTTATCATATATATTTTTAAAGCTATTTATCACAAGTGTGTTTCTATTATTTTGTTGTGTGTTTTCTCATTGTTCTTACTATTGTGTGTTTAGGAGGTAACTAATTATTTCAAGAGGTAGTTACAATCATGTTCAAGGTCAAGTCATGTTTTTTCTTGAAATGAGATGACAATACATATAATAGGAAACTGATATAAGGTGCATAACAAACATGCAATCTTAGGATATTGAAAAATATGTAGCTAAAACATGGCTACCATGAATGAGCATCATTTTAAATTTTGATGTACTTGATATTAACTTTGTTGATAGCCATTATGGAGGTCTTGTATTAGTCATAAATGATCTAGTATGATAGAGAGTGCATATTTTTTGGTAACTTATAGGATCATTTAGGATGGTTTATTTGGTAGCTTAGTTAAGTCACTTTGTCTGGTCATGAAATGGTCATTATTTATGGTCTTAATTATGTGTTTAATAGTGTTTAAGGTAAGTTTGCAATTTTAAGGTTATGTGTGAAATCAAATCAAAAATAAATAAAGCTCAGGAAAATAAGGTGGTGACTTTTACAAGAACAACCATGACCTAAAGTTGGCCAAATTAGTGAAGGAACAAATCTAGTAAGTTTACCACATTATGTTTTCAAAAAAATTAAAGAAATTAAGGTAGGTTTGACAAGATTAAGGTATTTCATTACTTTAGTCTCATTGTATACTTCAATGTTGAGTTGACACTTGCTAATAAAAGTAAATATGAAGGTTTTATCCTTGGATAGTGGTATATTTCAAATTATCTAACACCTTGGTAATGACATTATGTTTTATAGGTATGTACACATCCTCCAATCATATTAAATGCTAATTTTAAACATTAGAGTCTTGTTTGTAATTGCCATTCATCAATTGATAATGTCAAAAAGAAGAGTTATTGAAATACATTTAGGGGAACAGAAGTGTGAAAGTTTTTTGCACTCTCTTCAACATCTGTACAAGTTAGGGGAACATGAAGAGTCATTGCATTCCCCATCTATAGTAGTTCTAAAGGGAAAAATAGTTAGATTCTTGAATAAGTCATGTTTTTAGAGGTCTTTATAGATGGTTTATATTGGTTGGAAATTTATAAAATAATCTAAGGTTCCACATGGTCTTCTTATACCTAAATCCATGCAATAAATGGAGCTATAGATCCAAACAATGCAAAAACATTTCTTGGCATCTCAAGACAATCAATTAATTTTCACTTAATACTCTCAAGAGAGATAAAGGTTAATTACCCCATCAGGTAGAATTTTCTATGAATGTAGGGTTTTAGAGTTGAATTAATGAATTAAAATGTTTTTTTAATGTATTTTTAACACACTTTTACACATAAAATGTCATGTTTCATAAATTTTTCTCATGATCATGTCTAGTAGAGTGTTAAATGGTTTTAATTTGATAGTTTGATCATGACAATATTATTTGTAAAAATGTTATGACTTATCTTGTTACATGTAATGTTTGAAATTAGGTGTTTATTAGTGTTTAAAACTCATAAACATTTATAAAACATAAGAAATAATATTGGATTAATATACTTCAATGATGATGAATAATTATGCATGTGTAGTTGGGTTATGTGAGTTAGCTACCATGGTAAAGTAACCCTAGTCAAATGATGAATGTAGACTTCATTGTAAAAGATAATAAAGGAAAGAGAAAAATTTATATATCCTTGAATATAATTTTAATTAATTATTCAGGTGGAAAACTTGGAGGTCACATTCCAAAATTCTCTTTTCAAGCCAAGTCTAAATGAAGATTGTGAACCTACAAGTCTACATACCTATAGGTCACTATTGGCATCCAATGCTTGTCTATTAGAAGTGATATGACTAATTTATTTAATAATATAGATTTAATATTTAAAATTCAAAATATATAAAATAATTTAATCCAAAACATCTTATATTTCAACTTATTCAGACTTTGAAGTGGATTGTGTGAGTCTAAAAGGACTGTGAAGGTCTTAAGGGAATATTCAAGGTGGTTTGAGACCATGTAATAATAGAAAGGATATGAATATAATTTTTCACTTTGAAATAATGTTTTAGTGTTCAAATTATACTTAAAAATGAAAAACAAGGGATAAAGGAATGTTTTTAGCTTAGTAGTCACCTATAAGCCTTTCAATAGGTAGTAGGAGTGAAAGCATGCTTGTTATTGATATTTCAGGGTTTGAAAATATGGTAAGTATAAAACATAAATTTTATTGAAAATTTTACATCAAGATAAAAAAATAAATTATGTTAAATTTTTTTTAAAAAATCACTTTTGTGACCTACAACTTAAAAGCCTAAATGACCACCTACAACCTATTTGCAAACATTGTGATCAAATTCCATATGTGGACTGTGAAATGGAAGGTTGGAGAGATTTTACAGGGTTATAATGATCACTAATAAACCTTAAGATATCTTAAATATCACCAAATGTGCCAAATAAGAAAAATAAAATCCTTACACTTGCATCCATGAAGCCTAAAATGTTCATATGCTAGCCTATTATAGGCAAAATTAAGAAAAACACACTATTTGGTGGAAATTGAAATTGAAAGAGTGTTTTTATATGGTAATGATAAACATGAGGCAAATCATAATGTCATTAAAAACCAATATAGTGAAAATGGAAAGAGATATACCTTCATATTTGTAGTAAAGAGACCTAAACATAGACCTACATGCCTAATGTGCACCTACTGGCCTGTGGGTGCAAAAGGGTAAAGAAGATTGTATTTTTTCAAGAATTTTTAGGATTTTAGAGCCTTGGTAGATGTATATTATATTTTTTTAAAATTAAATGGAATTTTTAAATCATTTTTTGATGAATAAGATGCTAATACATAACAGTTAGGGTATAAATCACTAATCTACCTACAAACCCTATGTATAAGCAAGTCAAGTTTTTGGATGAATTGGAAAGAAATAACCTTTATAAAAATATTGATATACATTTAATAAGATTATATATACCCATTGGAGGTAAATCTATCTAATAACACTCATTTTGAAGGATTCTAGGCCTAAAACTCTTTCTTACACCTTACACATAGTCCTTCAATGTTGAGATGATATCTTTATGAGATAAAAATTGATAAGAGAGTTTTCATGGAATACTGAGAATGATAATATTTGTGTTATTTTTTTATTAAAAAATATATATTTATTAATAATAATTAAAAAGTGAGACCACTCCAAAACCCTCATGTCACCTTGTTTGAAGCTCGAGAAGGATTGAAAATCTGCTACAAAATTCTAAGATGTAATACATGGGAAAAATATATTAGGGAATATTAGGGACCTATTTTCACTAAAACCTTATATCATTGGTTATTTAATTTTAGGTCTCATATTTATGAACCATTGTTAAGAATGAGAATATCCTAAAACCCTTCAAAAACCCTACAAGAGACGCAATGGATAAGATTATTCTTAAAATTGCCTCTAATGGATTGGTATGGCCTAAAAATTCCTCAGATGGTCTATAAAAACCATTGGTTACTTGATGGAGTCACTATTTTTTCACATGTGAGTGAAAGTGGTACATAAAAGGGCCTGAGAAATTGCTTTTTGTGATTTATCTAAGGTGTTAAGGTCAATAGGTATTTCCAATCATTAGTAGAAAACATTTAATCAATGGAAGAGATATTATGGTCCTTCATGAGTCATTTAAGAATCAATCATATTTATTTAGGGGTTATCAATCTAATAATATAGGCCAAGACATGGATTGCTTCATTTTTTTGCATGAAGAATCATGATTACAAAACTTGTAAAGGTATTTTGAAGCATAAAAATCTCTAGGACATTAGTAAGTACATATAAAGGCATCCTTAGAGATATTTTGAGGTTATAAAAAGGTCACTTTAAAATGTATTTTAGGTATATCTAAAGCACATGACTCACTGAACTTAATTTTTGCCTTCTACTAGGTCAAAAAAGAGTTTTGCAAGTCTTTCTCTATCAACATACTAATGAAAATTGTGTTGCATTTGAACAAGTATTAAGGATATTAAAGAGAACTAGTTTTCCTCTACCATATTATAGTTTGATGATTCTAATCATGAGCAAAGTGTCAAGGAGTAGAAAGGGAAATTAATCCATCTATCGTGGTAACTTTTAACCCCTTCACATGATGCAAAAGGAGAGTGTAAAGTAGATAAAGGGTTATAAGACACCTAAGAGAACATGATTTCCAATGTAACATCAATATGTAAGGTCCTAAAGAATGTTAAATCCATTAAAGAGATGAATTGGCATCTCAAGAATAGTTATGTGATTAAGATAATGTAACTTATCACTCCTCAAGTCCAATCATGAGGAAAATTTCAAATGGAGAGTGAAGAGTCATCCAAGGAGTTGAACAGTCCTTTATACACCACTTTATAGAATATCCTATTCAAATAAAGGTGACACATGTTGAAGGAGTTATTTTAAATACCTATTTTTAAACATTATTCATTTTAACTTGTTATTCATGAGATGACACTTGCCATATGCAATGCCTAAGTCTCTCCTCTATCTCTTTATCATACTCTTATCTATATGCCTAGTTTTGGCATTTTTATGCATCTTCCAATTGATTTTGTAGATGACCTACTCTTTTTGTATACATATTGAAATACTGATGTAAGAGGAATAGATTATAATTAATTAATGAATATGTTAGCTTCATGAAAATTACACATTTATATATTTTTGGTAGTGATCAACAAGTCTGGTACATCACCTCCTTAGTTTTCTTTTAGTTCTCTCTCCATTTTCCCTTGCAAGTTGATAGGTTTAGTGATAGTTCTTAAGTGATACATCAATGGAGCTTCCCTATCTATAGGTTTAATAAAATATTTAGGTCACTCATAACCTAATATTATTTCTTTGATATCACTTAAGTGAGGAGGATTGAACAACCTCCTTAAGGGTGTAACTTTTAATTATAATAGGATTCTTTACTTACATCATGACTATCATTCCAAATGATGGAGATTAATTATGATATTTTAATGAATACAACATATAATAGTAAAACATCTTGGTAAATAGTAACTAATAATGATATACTTGATTCATAATTTTACCATGAATAAAACATCTTTTAATGGGTCGACGTAACTATTGAATAGAATGCAGATAATTCATAAGGCGATGTGAGTAATTTATGAACTTGATTGTAAAATAATTATACGTAAGATAAAAGGAGATTTAGACAATTATTAAAATTTATAAAAGCATAAAAAAGCATGACTAAGTGAAGATGACTAGAAGATACACAATTTCCAACACTGATCAATGTAATCTTAAATGAATGCAAGAGATGATGCAATGTCTTTTAATGTCTAAGTTGGAGTCTACTATGAGCACATGTTATATAATGAAGGTTTGGAATTAATATTCATAACATTATTAATTGTTATATATTTTAAAGTATTTTAAACCTATTATAGAATGTTAGTTGGTTTCTTATTATCAAGAATTTTATTCCCATAACGTTTTTATTAATTATGACTATTCTAGGTTATTAGATCCTATTTTCTAGGAGGTTGTTGTTTGACCTCCATGGCTATATAATAGCCTTCATTTTGTTCTCATTAATATATGAATAAATAATATTATATAGTGTGAATAAATATTATGTGTATTTTTTGACTTTGCATTGCATATATTAATGTTTTTATTATCTTTTTAATTTGCCAGTAGTGGTATCAAAGATTATTATTTGGTCTTGTGCCTGTAATGTAAGCTTGTGTATAGTTTTAGTGAGTGATTCGGGGTACTAGTTTTGTTGTTCTTAATCACCCTGATCTATGGTCAAAAATCATTTGCATATTGTCTATTCAACTGTAGCATATATAGTTACTATTTTTTGTACATTCTTCTACTATTAATGTTATTTATCATTCCATCTAGTATTCAGATTTCTCATTTACTATTTCAAGTCATCCACTGATCCAATACCATATGACCTACAAAATTTATTGAATAGTCCACCATTTTTCATAACTAGAACTTCCATTCTTATCTTCACCATATATTCTAGCTAAGTGGATCTGCCATTGAAATTTATAGATGAGAGCATGCATGACTTAATATTTATTGAATGTTCTAAATATAGTTTCAAGTTTCTAGTCTACCATTGACAAAATACTCTTCATTAGATTATGTATTTTTATATTCAAATCTACCTATGTATTGATGTGCATAAGCTAAAGATCTTTCTCTAAGTAATTTAATGGTTTATGTATCTTCCATTAGATCCAGTTATCATCTAACTTGGTTGAGGAAGCCATTAATAAGTCCACTTATTCAACCCTTGAATTAGTAGATCTATCTCAGAAATGTTACATTACATTCAGAAAGCCCTTGTTTGAAGTGGTCTCCTTTGATAGATGCATGCCTTTATTTTCCATCACATTATGCCATAAGTTTTTGCATGAGTATGATCATTTGTGAGTCACACTCACCTGAACGATCATTTCATTGTTATTTTTGAGCATCATGAGAACATTTCCCAACCAAATTCATTCAATGTCGATGACAATGTTACAAGTTCTTTGGTATTCTTTTATTGTCAACAAGGTATTTTTTGGAGTGTTTAAAAAATTAATCTTCATTGTGTCTTAGATAAGTTAATAGCTAAATCAATGTAAAATTTAAATGGTATTAAAGTTTTGTATAGTCATGTTAATTATAGGTTTAATTAAGTTTTAATTAAAATTAGGTATCAATTGGTTTTTTAGTATTATGTTTAGTCAATTTCCTTTATTATTAGGTTTAAAAATTTTGTGTCATCAAAAGTAAAAAGAAAAGAGTATTGAGTTATTAGTTTGATCATAGGTGTATCATTATTTGATGAATTTTTTTTTGGGTCCATAAGTTGAGATTCAATTTGTTTCTTGAGTCATTGTCCAAAAACAATATGTCAAAAAGGAAAATTATACATGGATATATTATCTGGGTAATCAATGTCCATTTTGTAAAAGGGATGTCAAGAGTGTTGGGGGAGGAATTATCTTCACTAATCTAGCTATTTGAGCTATATACTAGAGGCTAGTGGATACATAGTGGTTGGAGGACAATTTGCATCCTCTCATGAGTTTCCTACAATGGGGTTGCATCATTTCTATGGTGAAATTTTTGTAGTGTGTTTATTTTATGTTATGCATGGTGTGGTTTTATTATATAGTGTGGTTTTCAATAAAAATATTGAACATTATTTTCCAATTTGGTACCTCCTGATGAAGAATATTGTGGGGAGAAAAATCACTAAAGTATCACTTGGTTCTTAGAAAAGGGTTTGTGTAAATCTAAGAAACCATTGATGTGTATAAAACAATTGAGACCTATCACCTTATAGTTCATGGTCAACCTGTAGATAGAAAACCATAGGGGTTCATGTTAATCCGAGAAACCACTAAAGGTGTTTAAGTAGGGAGATGTACTCCTATCGATTCTAGGTTTGTAATAATCCTACATTGAAAAACCAATGTGTCACCAAGACCATGAATCCACAAAGATTTCACTCCACCTTGAAGGTGAGTAGGCTACACAGATAGTGTAAATTTTTTATCGTGTTTGAATTAAGGGGGTGGTAGGAATTAATAATGTTAAAGGGGTGAATGTTAGGATTTAATATTCATAACATTATTAATTTTTATATAGGTTTAATTATTTTAAACCTATTATAGCACATTAGTTGGTTTGTCAATATCGAGTATTGTATTCTTGTAATAATTTTGTTACCCATGACTATTTCAGGTTATTAGATCCTATTTTATAGGAAATTATTGTGCTACCTCAATGGGTATATAGTATCCTTTGTTTAGTTTTCATTAATAAATTAATAAATAATATTATATATTGTGAATAATTATTTTGTGTATTGTTTAGCTCTGGATTGCATGTATTAATTATTTTATTATCTCTTTAATTTGTCAATAATGAAAAACATGGTTATAATAAACATATCTAGATGAATGTGTATTATGTGCATCATACAAAATTCACGTAACTTAAATCATGAAATTATGCTAATACCACCTACACTAAGCTCTTCACATAAAGTATTTGGAACTCTCATGTATCGGGGCAATAAGGACAATAGTAAGTCTATCCCTACAAACAAATTATTAATCCATCAAAGGGAAAGACCTAAATTTATTTTATAATACTAAATTAATTCAAAGGACTTATACACAAATATAATTGAACAAAGAGAATAATCCTTCATACTTTAATCATATGCAAATCTTCTATATATATAGGTTATTTATCTCTAATATAATAGGAGAGAAATTATATCTAGTACACCTAGTCAACTAATGTAGTTGAGTTGTTAGAACAACTTGTAACACACTAAAATATATTAACATAGGGTATCTCTATGAAAAACCTCACTATAAAAATAATACATTATTCTAGATAATATAATTACTCACACTAATGTATTTGTAAACACTACTAATTTATAACATGGGTGTAACAAATGCCATGAGTAGAGGAAAGGATTCATGCACACCAATAATGGAGTGAAAATATGATCATGGTCATGGCTCTCTAGGCCCCAAAACATTTTTTCTACTATGATTAAGATGGTTTCAAAGTAGCAAAGGAACATGAACCCTACTTATCTAAACCCATATGTTTCTTTTGATTCTTTAATGGAGGAAATACTTGATCTTTAGGATTTATTCTTATTAAGTGGTTTTATCTTCCACTTCAACAACTTTTGGCCATCCCTCCCTGTGGTCCCTAAATGGATGTTAGAGCACTAATATCCCAATTTGATAGGTAAAATAGAAATATATCCCAATACCAAAGGTTTTTTGATTGTGTTTGAGTTCTTAGAAGATAAGGAGGAGATTCAATATTAAATATGGTTTAGGAAAAATTCATTTGCTTATGAAACCCTAGTTTCTAAAATTTAACCCTAGTACTTAATCTTTTACTATAAAACCCAGTCGGATCTATCTTCCTTACATCCCCTTCCATATTTGGGGAGAAGCTAGGTTAAGGTCCATTGGCAATTCCTTGGGTCAATTTTTATCAATTGATCATATAACCACCTTGAATTCTCACGCTAATTTTTCTAGAATCCTAGATAACATGGATACTTAAAATAACCTACTAGCTCACATTTACTTGAATATAGAGCACAACGTTCTAAATCAAACCCTTGATTATGAGGGTTTACCTTTTTAATGTCAAAGATGTTTTGAAATAGGTCATTTGACAATGTTGTGTGATAGCTTAAAAATAAAGAAGGATTCAACTTGGTGGAAAGATGCCATTCCTAATCTTCTTACTATGAATGGAGAAGCCTTTATGAGGGAGGAATGGAAATTATCTTAACATGTTATCTCTAATAAAACAAAATTATAGATAAAAATGCCTAATTAAAGGGTAGAACTTAAAGTTGTTATAGGAGATGACCATTTAATAGATAAATCTAAGCACTTAAACTCAATTAAAATCTATATTCCCTTCTCTACGTATACTATAAATGATAAAGGAGATTGGATCAAAGTGTAAAAAAGGAAAAAAGGCAGAAAAAATGTAGTCAAAAGGTTTGCTAGTATGAACATTCACCTAGGGGGCCTTATCTTTGTGAAGGAAGTGCAGATGTTTCATGGATTTATGATTTTTTGGAATACCATTCACATAATACTACATGTAGCCATTGGTTTTTTGTTGGCAAGTGTGTATTATCACTTATTTGCTGATGGTTATTTTCTTGTTGGCAGTCTGTGAGATAGATGTCTAGTTTTAATTTGGTTTCATGTTGGCTGTTGGTAGATGCATCTTGTGAGCTCTTGAATGATTTATCTTTTTTCTCCTATGTTTAGGTCAAAGGATCCTTTCAAAACCTCTACTTTTACCAATAAAATAAAAAATAATATAATAGTAATATAATCATATTATTATTATTACTTTACTATATTATTTATTTATTACTATTATATATTTTATTTTATACTACGTAAGTATAATTATATAACATATTATACTATTAGTATAATGTTATATTATTATCTTATTATAATATTAATAATATAATATATTGTATCACTATACTATATTATAATATTATGTATATATTATTTTATACTATGTAAGTATTATAATATAATATATTTTATTATTATACAATATTATTATAATGTTATACTATAATCTTATTATAATGTTAATAATGTAGTATATTTTAACATTATATTGTATTATAAGATAATATAGATAAAATTATAATATGTATATTGATATATTATATATGTTATAATAATATATTATAGTAATATAATAATGCGATTAGAATAATAATATATATTATTATACTAGAGTATATTATAATATAATAAAAATTATTACACTATTATCAAATTATATTATATAAATAAATATAAAACTATATATATTTATATAATTACTATATTATATATGGACATCATACTAGCAACTACCCCCCTCCCAATTGCACAATCATATCACCAATAGGAAGGTGAAACATTGGTGAAAATGGGTTTCCTTACAATTTTTAAAGTGATCAAATGAGCTTGAAATATGGCATTGGTGAGAGAAATTATGTGTCATTTGTATATTATGTTGATAGCCATTTATCTTATTAAAAACATCTTATGATAATTGTTCATCACCCATGATCTATACCACTATTATTTTCATTCAATATTATCAACAATGAGTTTTTTTGTCTAATATGTGATAAAAAATAAGTTTATCATTTATTAGTGTCTAATATGCATCCAAAATGCATAATTCCTCTCCTTAATGCTTTTATTAATAATATACTTCACATCATCCTCTAACTAGGCCAGAATGCTTCAATTCTCTCCTAGAAACTCACACATCTCCTTCAAGTGATTAATCAATGATTGCATTAAAAAGCATTCATTTAAAAAAATGCTCTCAAACATACATTGGCCATAACACACTGTGGTTAACAAAATACCTAAAAGATACCCTTGTTTTCATTGAGATGACCCCTATTTTCCCCGTGTGTTGGGTAAATAAAACACTTTGGTGGAAACTATTATTTACATTTATATATGTGACATGTCACTAAACTTTGAATGTGTATATAATTAGGCTTCTTTGATTCAATCACTTGAAATAGCATATCATCACCCCTCATTATCATGGTCTTGATCATCTTGAAATATTTCACTACTATGATATTGAGTGTGAATTTACCTTCCCTACCACTTCAATTTATTAAAGATCATCATGAAATTGAATCAATCCACTTAGCACAACATTTATGACATTGTATGAAGGAACCCACCACCTTATTTTCTATTGTCAACTCCACTAGATATATAATATTATTGTTAATGAATAATTCATGCATAAAAACTTAGATGAAGTCAATGTTTATAAACTTTGAGTAAGAATATCTAGATATTAATTTTACTTTAGACACAACTACCGATTTACACTATTTGACTTTACAAAACCCCACTTTCTAAAAAACAAAATGGTATCCCTTGCAATGTAACTTGCACATTTTGGATAACTACTAGTAAGGGTATTATACTCATGATAATTTATATTATTTAATTATCAATCCATCTATCAACACCTATGTTTAAAGTATTTATATATTTTAGGTCAATGTTTTAAATGCTTCTCCCTCACACGTACCTTGTTAAAAACAAATTTTGATTCAACTTTCATCATTTTCTAGTCTTTTCAAATGCATACATTTAAACCTAAAAGTTTACTTTTTTAAATATATGAGTTTTTATACATCTCTTTTAGGATACTACACTTAACATGTCGATTGTATGTTATTTTTAAGCACTAAATAACATAGATGTCATATCTAACCCTCCATGTGTATGCATGTTGTATGTTGGCATGTATAAGAAGGTGAACGATTATTATATGTTAACCTTTATAGAAAGGAAAATGTATACACATAATATTTTATAACTTTATCAATTACTGATGCTTTTTATCTTGAACGAACCTGGCAAGTCTCAATCTCTCTGAGTGCAAGCCTTAAGGGGTGAACTACAAAAGGGGTGGAAAGATAATTATAGATTCATAGGATTGTTATCCCTTATTTCTAGTTATTATCAATCTAACCAACTCTTAAAACATTCCCCTAAGCTATTAATCCTATTTTGTACACTCTTCTAGTCATTTGCCACCTTCATTACCCATTTTCCTAAACTAAAACCTATTTTGGCAATTTACATGACTATGTCAGTTGTGTCTACCTTGTAATCTTATTGGAAAAAATATTTTATGGTCTAGCTTGGCTATTCCCTGACCTAGACCGTGACCTAGTGATTTTTTACCAATTATAATAATAATAATAGGTTGACTAGGTCAACCCTTTCGACTAAAAATTTTGGAAGGGTTTAGGGTTAGATACACATATATAAACACATTCATTCCACCATTATTAGAGAGACATCAAAATTTATTATTTTTACACTTATTTATAATCTTTTATTCCACCATTCTACTTGATGATCCTTAGCTTAGGGTTTATACTTGGAGAATAATTTAGTCTATTGGATAAGTCTTGGATGCTTTGACCTTTCTTAGTGATCCTTACAAATCACAACAACCTCTTTTGAAGAACATTTGGTCAAGGGAGATATTGAGTCTTAACGAGTTCATCTCCTAGGTAAGTATCTCTAACTGTACTCCACTCTTTAGTAGATATAAGTAGCATAAGTAATGGATTTTTAATAATATTACTCTTCTTCTCCTTTAAATAAGGACTTACCTATACATAACTTAATTAGAATTCTCTTATGCTTGTTTACTTTCATTTTTTAACTAACCCCCATTGTGCCACAAGATTTGGTGAGCACTAGACTAGATTTATTTACTTTACTTATTATTAATCTAGTGATTATGAAAACATATTAGTACTTAATTAGGGTTATTGTCTGGTTTTTCTTGATTAGAGGATTTACAACCCTCCCTAATGATAATATTGTGATAAGATATCCCCTAATTAGGTCTAGTGGATACATATGAGTCACATTCCTAATTCTCCAATGTATCCCCAATAGGAAGTGCAAGTAGGACCTATCTTATTTGATCTAGGATTTATTTATGGATCTAATGCATTTATAATTGCATACAATCTAGTGAACTTGACGTGAATCTAACCCTTGAAGATTTTATTTCACATTTTTCATCTCAAATATTATATTTATCATTTTTATATATTTGCAATGCTATGTCAACAAGGCTACTATAGATTCTAACTTATATGCTCATGTTTAACACATAATCATATTAAAAAAACTATATTCTTTTTATGTGGGTCTTCAATATATACAAGTTATTGGATTGAATAGGTCGATATAGTGTTGTTATTCACTTTTGAATAGAAGAATATGTCAAATAGGTTGATTTAGTCTCTTATTCAACTCTAGCATAATAAACTAGGTTGATTAGGCTGGTAAGTCATCTTAATAGGCTTCAACAAATAGACAATTGTAAAACTTGGTTGACCCAGTTGACATAGTTGTTAGAATTTACAAGCAACATTAAAGGCACTTTAATAGATATTTCATAGTCCTTAGAATCTTCCAAAATAATAAGGTTCCTTTCTTTCTCTCTCTTTCAATTCAGTTCTTCCTTAAAGTTCTATTTTACAAAGTTTACAGTCTTCAAAACTGTAATCATACAATAAACTAGGTCAACCTCGTTCTGCATTGTCTTCTGTCTAAAAGACAAGGTCGACTTGGTTGAATTAGTTCTTAAGGAATCCTTCTTCTACAATAAAATAGTGACCCTATTGACTATGTTCTATAATTTTCACATATATTGTCATCTAAACTAACTTTATATTGTGCTTAATTTAGGAATTGACAAGTATATGCTAGTAATTATTTCATACTTTCACTTTCAGTTGTTTACATGCTTAGAATATCTCACATAGTCTAATTAAGTTATTTTTAAATATACCATTTAGTTTTAGTATTTTACTCTTTCTTGCACACACAACCAAATCACATAATTTCAAAATGCATTTAAAAATTTATCTACCAGAGACCTACCTACTTAGATTTACTCATCAAGGGGGAAGGTGACTTAGTTTTTTGACCAACTATAAACACATGGTTAATTGTATATATTATAAAATCACCTAACACCATTATATTCAAAGGATTGTGAAGTGAAGGGGTAGGCCCCAATACCAAGCCAATACCATTTCTAACACAAATCTCTTTCATCCTAAATATCCTAAAACTATCCATAGATTGATTTTTAGTTCCTTGATTTTAGCCAACTTCCATATCACAATTGAATTAAATTTTATAATAATATAAAAACATTTAGTGTGACCACTTATCTAGCATTTAATTTTCATTTGACTACTTGATCTTTGATCATTATATTTTATATTACAACAAAAATTATTGGCTAATGTTGGTGCAAGGTTTTGTGTAGTGTGCCTTAATTGGATCATTCTCATTGATCTAATTGATTATGTGTTTGATTTTATTTTATTTATTTCAAAATATATTAAAAAATATTTCCTTATTTTTAGTATACTATCATTCTATTTGACACAGTCTCTTACAGACTATCTTTCTTCTTACTTGTGGTATTAAGTTGACCCAGTTGATTCTATATCTATTTTACCAACAAATTATAAATACTAGTTCAACTTGGTTGACCTTATACCCTTATCATGGTATGTTTTTTATATTTTGAAGTACTGATTTGACCCACTCAACTCTATACTCTTATTATTTTCCTGTCTATATGACCTAGTTCTCTATTTCTCCTTCCTTAACATTCTATTCATTTTTATATCAAATCATCATGAATTGCCCCTATTAAAATATTATTTAACAACCTAAATTTATTTAGACAGTATATGGAATATTCATTTATCCCTCTCTTTTCTTCCCAAGAGAACCCTCACTCTTGGAGTGCCTCTTCCCCTCCTTCATCTATGTATTGTAATGTGGTTCAAGTCATACCTCAAGATGAGGTTGGTGGATCCAATCCTTTCTAATACATATTAAGATAATTATCATATTGAATATTTTAAACATAATATCAGATCAATTCATATAATTTTATTCAATATTCCCACAAAAAATCAACCTGCCAATAATCCTCCCTCTAATACCAATTCAGGGAGTTTTCCTACAAACATCAGCCCATCAATTGATATGACTCAACTTATCGCATACGTCATAAAATAAATGAACATAATGAAAATTTTTAACACCTATTAAATGATGAAATTATGAAACCATTTGATCCATATGGATAATCAACCTTTGGCAATCAATCCTCAATCCAATCCAAATTTTATTAATCCACCTCTTAGAGATGCTTCATGAAATCTTATTCCTCAACCTATATAAATAAAAAATTCTTCAAAATATCCAAAATGAGCCTTTATATCCCTTCACCATGTCCATTGATTTTTGTATTACATCTCCAACTATCTATCATGATCGGACTAAAAACCATGTATCCTTTTTTAAAGCCTTTGGAAATATTTACAAATAGTGCATCCAAACTAATACTTTTGTGAAAACTAAATTTCTAGTTAAAACAATAATTGCTGATGTATTATAATGGTACATCCAACTTCCCTAAAATTCCATTTGTAAACTTAAGGATTTAGTCAATCCTTTAGTAAAATATTTTTAGCATAATGATCTATCCAAAAATTGTCTTAGTCATTTCACTAATGCTAAGCAATCTCCCACTAAATCAGCTCATGATTTTATCAGAAGATGGAAATATTTGACCCATAAATCTGATCATAACATGACTCATAAAAAATTTATTTACAATCTTTATAACTTATTTAAATCATTTACTTTAATATAAGGTTCAAAATTTTGTTCCTCAAACACAAAACGAATATCTTGACCAAGCTAAACATCAAAACGTTCTCATGAAGGAATTCAAACCTAATACCAAATTACTTAAAGTATATTTTCAAAATTATACTAATTATATCACCATAAATACTCCTTAAACCAAACTAAGAGTTTCCCAACCTAACACTCAATCATTTTCTCACATACTACTCACTCTGTAGCAAATGAACCAATTTTTACCACCCTCTAAACCCTTTACTTATCTTAATAATATTTCTAAGTGGTATGACCCTAATCAATTTTTTTGGTTCCATAATAACATTGGTAATTCCCATGAAACTTGTCAAGGGCTTACTAAATTTTATTCATCTTACATGCTTGGTGATTCCTTCAATCACAAAGCTATGATCAACCTTTGTCATCAATAATACAACACTAATTCTCAAAAATGAGAAAATTCCAAAGCTTCTTCTACTAATACCCAATTTTTTTTTCCGTAGATAATAATAAATAAAATATCAAGGGTGTTTATGTTATTAATGCTAACTATGACAAATATTACAACAACTCTCAATATGTTAACATAGTTAAGGTTAATTATCATCATAAATGAGATTCCAAAGATCCTATCACAAAACCTAAGAAGCAATCATTGGAGGAACAAATCCTCAAAGATACTACAACAACTCATTTAGCTTCAGAAGCCCTTGAGTAACCACCTCCTTTCTAACCCCAAAAAAATTCCATTCATTCAAAATCTACCTTACCTTCTAGAACTCACACTGGTTCTTCTTCTAAATCCCATTAAAACTTTATTGAAGAACTTAACTCCATGCCTTTCAAGATTCCACTTATGGAGTTATTTCATAATTCCAATTATCATCCTAAGTTCCTTATGTCACAATTATAAGAAATTGAAGATCCATTTCCTATAGATGAAGAAGCACCCTCTCTTGAACCTCAACCAACCAGCATACACACCATTAAAACTATTTGTCTTTCTTCAAAACCATCTATTAAATTTATTAAAGAGGAGATGATTAATGATGATTTCATTAATTACACTAATGATCCACCACTATTCACTATAATAGCCATTATTACTACCCTTATATATAAATTCTTAGTTGATGAAGGATACGTTATTAATGTGATATATTTGTGGTTCACCCAACAACTTGGTTATAATATAGGTAATCTAAAGCAAACCCACCTTACCTATCATGGATTTGATAAACCTAATAAAAAATCCACTTGGTTGCATTTGGCTTCCCCTAACAATCAGACCTAAGAGCATTCAAACTAAACTTATGGTCATTGATTTGCCCTTATCTTATAACATAATCCTCAGTCACTCTTAGACTTATAGAATGAGGTTTGTCATCTCTTACAGTATCCAATGCATCAAATTCTTACATAATGACAAATAGTATAAGCATGAGGTTGATCCCAACCCTTAGATTAGTCAGCTTCCTAATCCAAAATCTCAATATCACATCCCTACAATTCCTACCATTAATAGTGCTCCCTTACCTAAGTTCATCAACATCACTCCCAACTTATAAGTCACTCTTGTTGATTCAGATAAAGATGAATGTAATGACTTAAAACATACTTTTGACACTACCAAACTACCTCACTATATATTGAAGTCACTTCCTCCCTATTTATTACCTTGTGATTGCACTATTCCTCTCATTAATAAGATCACTAATTTTTCCCCTCATTGCAATGCTCACTAGAAGATGTATTCACATTCAATGATTATGGATTGGCCAAATTATTCCAAGACCCTTTAGTCATGTCTCCACGTAAGTTCAGTAATATGAAAATTTCACCTTTTGAAAATCCCCTTGAATCTTAATCATTTACCATTTATCCAACCTATGATGATAACTACATCATGGCCCAAACTCAATCTTGAGACTTGGATGCTCAACATTGTCATAAAACCTTAGCTCAAATACATTATTTCAATCAGGATGCTGAAACCATTTCCATAGATCATGAATTAAATCCTAAAGGTCACGTGCCTCCCATTAATTCTCCATTTCTTGATACTCCTTGGGTGGTAGAACAACTCCTACCTTCTAAACATCTATAAATCCCATCATTACATATAATTCTTCTCCCATCAAAAAAACTAATGATACACCAATCTAATCTGATCCATCTACTTCTCCTACTCCAAAGATTACATTATATTCTAAGGCCATAGATGACCATTAGATATATTCTGATTATGATGACCATGGTAATCAAATTCTTTATCTTGAAGCAGATATTAAGTATTAGGCTCTTATTCCCACTTTTCCTAGCGATGAATCTATTTTTGAATTACTTCATACCTGTGAACCTCAACTTCCTTGGTAATATCACAAACTTAGGAATTTCAAAATCAAATCCCCTTGTTTCAAAAATTTTATTACTATCCCTAAAACTAATCCAATTTATTCTTTACCTAATGCACCATACCATTTCTAAGATGGCAATGTTATGCTTATCAAAGAAACTACTTGAGTTGATTATGGTACTCCATCATGCCCTCGACCAATTATAGTTTTTTACAAACTCTTACATACCAGAGACGATAAATTTGGTTTATTTTTTGATAAATATCATGATATATTTACTTCATATTATGAGGATGTGCCTAGTATTGATCCTATACTTATGGTGCACAATATAATAACTTATCCCGATGTTAAACCTATGAATCAAAAGAAATAAAAATTTCCACCTGAGGTTTCTAAATTATGTCACAAAGAAATTATTAAACTTATTGATGCTAAGTTTATCAAACTAATGGATTATTCTAAATGGGTTTCTAACATAGTTACCATTTAGAAAAAGATCACTATGGTCATTCACATCTACATTGATTTCTTTAATCTCAATCTTTCTTGTCTCAAGGATAATTTCCCTCTACTTCAATAGATGCCATTATCGATTCTACAAGTAGTTATGAAATTCTTTATCTTATGGTTGGCTTTTTGATAAATAACCAAATTCACATTACTCCAAAGGACCAACATAAGAGAACTTTCAACATAGAATGGGGCACCTATTTCTACGTTAAAATGCCCTTCAAACTCAAAAAATCTAGAGCTACTTATCAATGATCAATGACTCATATTTGACATGATCTTCTCCACAAAATTGTAGAAACCTATACGAATGACCTCATTGATAAATCTAAAAGTCATAAGACTCATCTTTCTGATCTTGCCATCATCTTGGATTGTCTTCTTAAATATAGAATAAATCCTTACAAATTTGTCTTTGGTGTTACATTTGGAAAACTATTAGGATTATTAATCTCTTTCCTTGACATCAACATTAACCCTACTAATATTAGTTCTATCATCAACATGCCCATCCCTCATTCCAGTCTAGACATTCACACTTATCTTGGTAAACTTGGGGTAATTAGATAATTTATCCCCAGAATGGCTTAGCATATCCAATCCATAAATTCTCTTCTTTAGAAAGGTAATGCCTTAAAATAGATGGATCCCTATCAAAGAACATTTGATAACATGAAAGAATCATTTCTTCACCCATCTACACTTCATCCTCCTTCTAATGATCAACCTTTAATCATGTATACTTCTTCTACATGCATACCAATTGGGGTAATGCTTTACCAATAAGATGATACCAAAAAAGAGTATGTCATATACTATATCAGTTGAATCTTCATCAATTATGATAAAAATTACACAAAATTCAAACATGGTTGCCTTGCCATCTATTTTTGTAGTTAAAAATATTTGATATTATATGCTTTAGCAGACCACTTGTGTTATCATTCATTCTGAACCCCTTCATCACTTCTTCTCTAAAACCTTTCCTTTTTAAGATAGAATTTCCAAGTGGATGGTTGTCATTATGTAATTTGATCTCTAAATTGTTAATGAAAAATTTGTTAAAGGACAAATAATAGCCAATTAAATTACTATAACTCATGTCCCTGCTACCAATCACCTTCGAGATACTCTTCCTAATGATAATATTCTCTATATTGAAGGTCTCAACCAAACTATATCTCTTAGAGATTACTTCCATTACTGCATTTTTGGTCATGAAGAATTTACTCTCGATAAATCAACTATCTTCCCTGATAATACTACACTAAAACTAGTTATCAAAGAACATCCTAAAATCAACATTGATTTACATGAGGATACTAGGACCTTTAATTATGATGGTGATAAATTCTTTCAAGGAGTTTTAGTAGGTTGTACTCTTACCATACTCTTGAAAAAATCACCTCTCTATATTTTTGCTTAAGATTTGACATCACTAACAACCTGGTAGGGTACAAAGCTTTAATCGTAGACGTGAGAGTTGCTCTTGATTTAGATATCCAATGCCTACATGATTTAGGTGCTTACCAGCTTATTTGCCACCAAGTAAATGGTGTTTAATAATGTAAAATAAAAAATATCATTTCTTATCATCAAATTGAAACTAATCTTAAAAAATATTTCATTTATTTTATTAGCAAGCCTTGAGATCAATATTCTATTATTGATTCCCTTATTTCTTATGCATCTTTTTTTCATCCATACCAAGTTCTCACTGATCTCACTTTTATTATCCAAATAAGAAAATATGCATCTTCTATTCAACCACAAGATTCACTTATTTACAACATTAAGTCTATCACCATTCAACCAAGCCAATGGTATAAAGACCACATTCAATTTGTAGAACACCAAACTTATCCTCTCAACCTAGATTCCCATGAAAAGACTTGGATTCACAAACAAACTTTTAATTATTAATTACAATATAACATCCTATATTATCGTAATTCTATAGGTACCTTACTTTGTTATGTTATGAAAAATGAGGTTCATCCTCCCCTTGAATAAGCACATGGGGGAATTTATGCTAGCTATTATAGTGGACATTCTACAACCCATAAATGCCTACATATGGGATACTTTTGGTCTACTATTTAAAAATATGTAATCAAAATTGAAAATAACTATACTTCTTTCCAATTTCATGATGATTTAATTCATTCACGTATAACCAAGATTTAAACCATAGAATCTCCCTATCCAGTATTCATGTTGGGATTAGACCTTATAGGAAAATTACCTCTATCTCAAGATAGGCATGTCTTTATAATCACAATCACCAAATATCTTACCAAGTGGGTTAATGTTATGCCCCTTATTAATATCACCAGTACCACCATCTCCAAATTTACCCTTAATCAAATCATTTACCACTTTGGTGTCCTTCATACTATCATTTTAGACAATGTTGGTAATTTCAAAAACAAATATGTCAAACAAATATATGCTAAATTTAAAATTAATCACAAATTTTCCAAAACCTATCATCCAAATGTAATGGCCAAGTTGAGGCCACCAAAAAAATTATTAATAAAATTGTCCAAAATATAATTTGTTAAACTTTTATGGATTGACACCTTAATCTATATTATGCTCTTTGGGCTTATTGCACTAGCATACATACTACCACTGGGGAAACATCATTCTCTCTTTTTTATGTTTCTAAGTTAGTCCCTCCATTAAAATTTGAGTTTCTAGCTCTCTCTGTATATCTCTTTATGGCATCGCACCTAATAAAACATTACATGAATCTCACTTTCATGATCTTGATCTCCTCATTGAACACCATCTTTTTGATTTAGAACACAGTCATCAATACAAGGCCCCTATTGCCAAATAACATAACAAACATGTTAAAGTTCATATGTTTAATGTTGGTGATCTTGTCCTTAAATTATATTACACTCATGATAAATAAGGTAAATATGTCCAAAAATAGTGGGATATTTATTTAGTTAAAGATATTCTTGCTTCACATACCTATCACCTTTAAACCAATGAAGTCCATATTTCTAAAGAGCCCACTAACACATAATTATTCAATAAATATTTTTCCTACTCCTTCCTTTATTTTTCCTGTTTTCTATATGCTATCTATCTAACACTTTTTGAAGGATACTTACACAAGTCTCACCCTCTACATCAATTCTCTCTTTTTTACAAAACTTAGTCCTCTCTTTTGGTCTTTTAGTTTCCTCTTTTTCTCATGAGTTGAATTGAAAAACTGTGGATAGGACCGGGTATTACTCATGATGTACTTTTTACCCTCTTTGATTTCTCATTTTCTGACACCTTTTGGCACCACTTAGGTTTCTCCTTTGTGAGTTGGAATATAATTCCATGGATAGGTCTTGGACCTCCTCACAAATACCATATTTTTAATATTCCATTTAATTTTACATTACTTTTCGAAACCCTTATGGGTATCTCTTTTATGAGTTGTAATATAAGACCATGGATAGAACCTAGCCTTCTTCATAAAATCACCATCATTTCATTCCTTTTCTAGAATATGTTTTTTAATGGTTATGATTTCTTGATCTTTGTTCTCAGGTTTAGCTTTTACCTCTTTTGATAGATGAAATTTACATAACAACCTATGTTAGCATGTTTTCCTCCATTTTCCTCATTTTTATGATAAGGAGTCACACTTTTTTGTTATTGTATCCCTTTTTCACCCCTTTTAGTGATATGAAGTAATACAAATTGTTTCATGTTTCATTCCTCTTGATTCAATTTATTTTCACTCCACATTGGCTAAAACAAGGTGAAACTCAAGATAACACCCTTATTTTATCTAGATTTATGAGACTCTTAGACACCATTCTCTCTAGATTTATCTCTCTCTTAGAAACTAAGTCCCAAGTATTCAAATAAAAGTCATATTTAACACCCATGTTTGGTTTTCAAAATAAGTATGGAGGAGAAATTAAAAAAATCATCGAGAAAGTTAAAATCCAAATATTTTAAAACAAATGGAAATAATATAAAAATTCTAATATAAAAATATCAAAATTCAAAATCAAACTAAAAGATATGATTGCAAGAACATCTCCTATCTCTAATCAAAACACAAACTCCATAGTTGGCATCACAATAGAGCCTAGATCCATTGGGGTGTAGTAGGCTAGTAGATTAGAATAGGATAATTCAAAAAAATCTATGGTGACATCTAATTTATCATGCAAGTTCCTAATTTTCATAGTAGACCAATAACTCTTGAAGGGTTCCTGATGAATGGAGAACACATTGTGGGAAGGTAGGTCCATTTTACTTTTTACGCATATAGCCTTCATGGGATTATTTACATACTTCATTTGTTGACCTAAGACTTTTTTGGCTAAGATAAATTTTTTTCAAGTCATTAAGGTTAAAATTCTTCTTATTTTAACAAACCTAATTTGAGTATCTTGACTTTGATAAAGAGTTTCTCTACCTTGGTTTTTCCTTCATTCTCCCTACACCTATTTCATTCCCCTACTAGAAGTCATGTGTTATTCTAAATATGTTTTCCCTTTTCTATACTTCATTCTTATTCACATCTTAAAAATGTGCTAACACTCCTTTATTTTAGTTTTATCTATCTTCAGCATAAAATAACATGTTTTGAAAGACTGTGGATTACTTTCTCTATACCATGTCTCTATATTTCTGGACTTGTTTTGATTTATTTTACCATTTATCATTTTTATTGTACCCTTTTTGTAGACACTTGAGTCTATTTCTACTTTCATATACTTTGTCTATTATTGAGTGAGGTTGGCTTCTTACTTCTCACTCACCAATGTTATTTTCCCACTTATGCACCTTTTTCCATCAATGATTGAGTAAGAAATGTTACCACTTAATCATCAATGTTATCTTACCATTTTTGCTTACCCATCTCTATCTAAGTAATGACTATTACCACTTTTACATTGATGTTTGATTACCATCCTTTTTGACATGTATCCTTGGTTTGACATGGTGAGTTTACATTTCTTACTTAAATTTTACTTGTTTGAGTTTTTTAGCCTTTATTAGCCTTGGATTTTTAGTTACCCAATTTACTTTAAATTTTGAATTGGTGATTTAGTCTAACATAACACTTATCACCCTAGTTTGCCAAATTTCCAAGTACGTCCCATTTACATATCACTAATTATCATGGATTTCATCTAGTTTTTTGTATTTAATCTTTAATTTTGTATTCTTGGGTTTGTTGAAAGTAGTCTTTACACCCTTCACATTCAAAAATGCAAACATAGTAGATAACCATCAAGCAATAAAGGTAATTCAAGGTATGCATCACATTTACTTTTAGTTATTTTAACTTAAAAATACTGTAAAAAGATTTTAGACTCAACATTGTGTGTTACTATGTTCTTTATCAAAGAACCATCCCTTATTACACTTGAGTGACATGTGATAATATTTGAGTGGGGCATATGTATACACATAATATTTTCAAACTTTATCAATTATTGTTGATTTCTATCTTTCAAAAGCTCATCAAGTCTTAATCTCTCCAAATGCACACCTTAAAGGTGTACTAGGAAAGGGGTGAGAAGACCATTGGTGATTTATAGTATTATTTTCCCTTATTGACATTTATTAAAAATCCAACTAGCTCTTAAACCATTCCCCTAATATTATACTCTATTTTATACACACCTCTAGTCTTTTACCACCTTCATTACCCCTTTTTCTAACCTAAAACCTCTTTTGGAACTTTACATGACTATGTTAGTTGTGTCAACCTTGTACTCTTATTATTAAATCTTATTTAGTGTCTAGGTCATCTCTTGGTCAACCTAGTTCATGATACCAGGTTGATTGGGTCAACCCTATTAGCCTAAACATTCATAAGGTTTTATGGTTAGATCTACCTATATAAACACATCCATTCTGTCATTATTAAAGATACATCAAGAGTTGTTATCATTTTCACTTCTTTGTAATATGCTCTTCTACCATTCTACTTAAAGAGTCTTATCTTAGGATTTTTACTTGGAGAAGAATCTAATCTTTTGGAGAAGTTTTAGATGTTTTGGCCTATTTTACTGATCCTTAAAAACCACAATAACCTCTTGTGAAACACCTTTTACCAAGCAAGAGATTAAGTTTTGATGAGTTCATCTTCCAAGTAAGTATCTCTAACTTTTCTCCTCTCTTTAATAGATAAAAGTAGCATAAGTAATGGATTTTAACTAATATTACTCTTCTTCTTTATGTACTAGGGTCTTACATATACATAACTTAATTAGGATTATCTTATGCATGTTTACCTTCTTTTATTTACTAATCACCATATTGTGCCATAAGCTTTGTTGAGTACTAGATTAGATTTCTTTACTTTACTTGTTATTAGTATAGTGAATATGAAAAAAATGGACTTAATTAGGATTGTCATGTGGTTTTACTTGAGTAGAGGTTTTGCAACCCTTATTAGTGATATTATTATGATAAGAGATCCCCTAATTAGTTTTAGTGGATCCATATTGGTCATATTATCGATTATCTAATGTATCCCCAATCAAAAGTGTAAGTAGAATCTATCTTCTCTAAGCTAGGATTGATTTATAGATCTAATGCATTTTTGATTGCATATAAAAACTACTTTATACATTATTTTTTAATGTTTAAAGAGATTAGTAATGTGTTTAATGAAGTAGAACTAAGACCTTTATATTTATTAATTCAATACCAAATCACATAGTGGTTTTGTGCAAATTTATTTATCCTTTGAATCAAATGGCCACTTGCATGTTAAAAAATGCATGAAGATATTTAAGTAGAGAGTTGTCGATCAAGGGTAGGAAGTGACATTTTATTTTTCCATCGAGGAGACATTTTTGTAGGTGAGATATTTAAGTTTCATACCTGATTTGGAGTTATATCATTTTTATCTAGATCTGTTTACGCTACAATAATGAGATTTATATTGTTTGGAATAGTTTTTCACATCTACAGAATGGTGGTCTCTCAAGGGATAAAGAAAACCATTTTTTGATGCTATGATTAGAAGGGATTTCAAGTATCAAAGGAAACCCCTACAACCTACTTCTCTAAACCCATCTCTTTCTTTTGATGGTTAAATGAAGGAGGGAATACTTGATCTTCAAGATTTATTTTCCTCAAGGGGTGTTATCTTCCACTTTTACAACTTTTGTCCATCCCTCCCTAAGCTCCATGCATGGATCTTAGGGCACTGATAACCCAATTTAATAGCTAAACTATAAATAAAGGTTTTTTTTTAGTGTGTTTGATTTATTAGAAGATAAGGAAAAGTTCTAAAGTTAAATATGATTTTTGGATAAACATGTTCTACTTATGAAACCCTAGTTTCCAATTTTCAATCATAATACTTAATATTTTACAGTCAAACCCATCTAGATCTATCTTCCTTACCCCTCACTTCATATTTGGAGAGAAGATAGGTTAAGGTACATTGAAAATGCCTAGGGTGAATTTCAGTCAATTGATCATGTAACCACCTTTACTTCCCACACTACTTTTCTAGAATCCTCGTTAACATGGATGCCTTAAACAACCTACTTGATCACATTGAATTGAATATGGAGCATATCATTTTGACTCAAGCCCTTGATTATGAGGGATTTCATTTTTGATGTTTTAGATGCTTCAAAATAGGTCATTTGATTATGCCATGTGATAACTTTAAAATAAAGAAGGATTCAACTTAGTGTAAGGATATGCTTCATAATCTTGTTACTATGAATAAAAGAGCCTTTATGAGGGAAGCTTTAAAATTCTCTGAACATGATAGCTCTAGTGAAGCAACACTAGAGATCAAAATACTCAATTCAAGTGTAAAACCTAAAGTTATTGTAATAGTTGATCAATCACTAGATAAATCTCAAACCTTTAACTCAATTAAAATTTATATTCACTTCTCGTCTTAGACTAAAAAAGACAAAGGGTAGTGGATTGATGTGAAAAAAAGGAAAAAGGTAGAAGAACTATAGTCCAAAATTCTTCTAGTATGACCCTTTGATTGGGAGGGCCTTAGATTTGTAGAGGAAGTATAGATTTTTCAAGGTTTTAATTTTTTGGCAGATGTTTCATAGAATACATGTCGCTAATGGTTTGTTGCTAGAAGGGGTGTTTTGTTACTTATTTGTTGAAGTTTTTTTTTCTTGTGTGCAGTCTATGAGATAAATGCATGGTTATAATTTAGTTCCTTATTGGCCACTAGTAGAGGCATCTTGTGAGTGCTTGAATGATTTATCTTTTTCTCCTATGTTTCAATTAAAGGATCCATTTAAAACTTGTACTTTTACCAACCAAATAAAAAATAATATAATAGTAATATAATCATATTATTTTACATTACTCTATTATTTATATATTACAATTACATATTATATTATATAATATGTAAGTATAGTTGTATAATATACTATAATATTATACATTATTATTGTAATGTTATATTATTATCTTATTATAATATTAAAAAGATAATATATTGTAAGACTATATTATAACATTATATATTAATATATAGACAGATACATAAATACATATATTACTATTATATATTTTATTTTATACTATGTATGTATAATAATATAATATCTTGTAATATTATACAATATTATTATAATGCTATAATAATAGCTTAATCTATTATTAATAGTATAGTATTTGGTATACAACAACAACAACAACAACAACAATAATAATAATAATAATAATAATAATAATAATAATAATTATTATTATTATTATTATTATTATTATTATTATTATTATTATTATTATTATTATTATTATTATTATTTATGTATGTATACACACACATTAAAAATGTGTGTGTGTGTGTGTGTGTGTACACACACACACATAAGTACTTGATTATAATATTATATATGGACATAATACTAGCAACTAACCCAAATTGCACAATGATATCACTAAAGGACATTGATAAACTTCATGAAAATGGGTTTCCTTGTAATTTGTAAATTGCTCAAATGAGCCTGAAATATGGCATTGGTGAGAGAAATTATGTTTCGTTGATTTATTATGCTGATAACCATTTCTCTTATGAAAAACATCTTGTGATAATTGTTCGTAACCCATGATATGTGCCACTATATTTTCATCCAATATTATCAACAATCAGTTTTTTGTCTAATATGATAAATAATAAGTTTGTTAATTATTATTGTCTAATATGTATTCATGATACATAATTCCTCTCCCTAATACCTATACTTCATAGCATCCTCTAACCAGGCCATAATGCTTCAATTCTCACCTAGAAACTTTAATCTCCTTGAAGTGATTCATCGACAATGTTTGCATTGAAAATCACTGACTTAAAAAAATACTTTCAAACATACATTTGCCATGGAAATATGTGGTTAACAAAATACATCAAAGACACCCTTTTTTTTTTATTGAGATGACCCCTATTTTCCCCATGTATTAGGTAAATAAAACACTTTGGTGGAAAGTATTGTTTACAATGAGATATGTGTCATGTCACTGAACTTTATATGTGTATCTAGTTGGAGTTCTTTGAGTCCATCACTCGAAATACCCTATCATTATGCCTCACTATCATGGTCTTGATCATCTTGAAATCTTTCACCGCTTTGAAATCTAAGTATGGTTTTTCTTTTCTCTATCACTTCTCATTATCAAATCTCATCATGAAATTAAATGTCAGGACTTGGCACAACACATTACCACATCATATGAAGCAATACACCGCCTCATTTTCAACCATTGACTCCAGTAAAAATATAAAATTACTATTGATTAATACTTAATGCACAAAAGATCAAATGAATTTAGTGATTATAGATTTTGAGTAAGATATAATTACATATTAATTTTAAGTTGGACACAATTACCAATTTAAACCATTTCATTTTACAAAACCTCACTTTCCAAAAAATGAAAATTGTATCCCTTGTTATAACTTGCACCTTTAAAACAACTGCTATTAAGAGTATTATAGTCATTATAATTTCTATTATTTACTTTCCAATCTATTGATCAACCCCTATGTTTAAAATATGCATATATTTTAGGGCAAAGTTTTAAATATTTATCTCTCGCACATGCGTTGTTCTAAAACAAATTTTGATACGACTTCCATCGTTGGCCAGCCATTTCACATGTATACTTTTAAACCTAAAATTTGGTTTATTTCAATGTCCGATTCTTTATTTTAGACATCTCTTTTAGGACTCTGCACTTAACATGTCGATTGTCTATTTGTTGCAAGCACCAAATTCTGCAAGATGCCATTTGTCACCCTCCCTATGCACGCGTGTTATAAGACTCTGAGCACATGTTATATATTAACCTATATAAAAAGGCAACTATTTTATATGAATTTTTTTAATGTTTTCTTTTATTGCATACAGAAGTTAGTAATGTGAAATTAGCAATGTCTTTGACGAAGTGGAACCGAGATCCTTATATTTGTTGCTTCAAGCACAAATCACATAGTGGTATTGTGCATATTTCTTTATCCCTCGAATCAAATGGCCACTTGCATGTTAAAAAAATGTGGAGAGGTCGTTAGGCAGAGTGTTGTCGATCAAGGGTAGGAAGTGACCAAACCCTCGAGGAGACATTTTCGTAGGTGGGATATTTTTCAATACTTGATTTGGAGTTGCATCATTTTTATCTGGGATCCTTTTACGCTGCAGTAAGGAGCTTTATATTGTTGGGGATAGTGTTACACATCTACAGAATGGTGGTCTCTCGAGGAAGAATTTCCGGTCTAACCTTAATCTCTACATCCTGTAGCTAGTCCTCAATGTATATTACAGTATTATTGTGGGAAACAATAAATGGATAGGGAATGTTAACGAATATATCGAGCATTTCACTCAGTGTTCCGCCGTCAGCTTTCATGTTTTCGAAATCAGCATTCTCCGTCCAATAGCCCAGATGATTTCATCGTTATCACTGTGATTTATTCTTCATTCGGAGATTACAGGATAGCGTTCTTCTATTGGCTGGTATTCTCTTTGCAGGGCTTATTTCTGGTTCCTTGCACGGAAACATATTTTAATCCTGTATTTTTGGATTCTATCGGATAGTTTTGGTGTGGTGGTAATCGGTTACCCTGTTCTATCAAGCTTTATACACTTTATAAGGTTAAAATTGTAATCTGTTGTCCTGGAATGCAACTGGCTTCAATGTTTTCCTTGTTTTTGGCAGTAGTAGGATATTATTTGCCTCTGATTTGATTTTCTTTGCCATATATTATTTTAGAATTCTCATGTTTGTGGTGCCCTTTAACACAGAAACAAATTTCTTTGACAATGTAATTTGCCAGCTAAAATACACTATTTTATAGCTTTGTAATGCTTGTATCTTGATTCTATATTGAGTGCTTTATATAATTCAGGTTATTTTGTGCAAAGCTATGGCACGCGTCATCTTCTAGAGAGTGTGCTTATCTACAAATTTATGGTGTGATTTTTAATTATTTTTAGTTTCTCTGTCATTATTACGTGAGGGGTGCATCCGTAAGAGGAATTCACACTCATTCATTTACTTATCGGTAGTTCGTATATCCTTATTGCTTTGAGTACATCATTGGTGGAGTCAAGACATGTTCCTTCAATATGCCATGGATCATAACTTTTTGAATTGCTCCCAGTTTGTGACAATTTGCTCCCTGTTGTAGCCAATGTGGCAAATTCAAGAATGGTTTGTAAAGCAAGAGATGTCCCACCCAAAAAAACAAAAAAAGCTCCAATGAAGGAGAATCAATTGGGTTTAGATGAGAATCAAAGAGATATTCTAAGAATATAATGACTAGATCTTTGTTTCTATTTATTACTTTTTCTTTTAAGTGTTGTAAGACCAAGTTTGTATTGCTTCAATGATTAGGATGGTCTTCAAGAACATTGAGTAAGACACATGCATAAATGATGGTAAATTGTCTTTTATTGATATGGTACACAAGACGTTCTTGAAGGTGTGTTTATCAATAAATAAGGTAACAAATGTTCAAGTACAAACTATTAATGGTAGTTTTTCAGCATGTGACATGTTTCTTATGCACATATGTCTCGATCAACAATTATTTTAGAAAAAAACTTATTGTATACAGTCATTATTGGGCAATTTATTGCAACATTAGATGATATTCTAGTTAGCATATGGTAGTAGCTTTCAGATTTGTTTTCAGCGTTAACTATGCACTTCACTATATAATTGAGCACATCATGCCAACAAATAACTAGCTGGAAATATACATTTGCACGCCATATTGAGAGCATATTTGCATTGCAAATGTCGAGTCTATCTTTATTAAGTATTGGGAGATAAGTTTTGTGCCTTTCATCATTGATGAACATGGTTGAGGTTGGTTGTACTAGCCATGGGGCTTTATACCTGCATTAGAAAGGAGTGTCTTTTTTTGTAGATGTGTTGACTCACTACATTTGGTGTGGTGTTTTAATCGATTCAAAATTTCTTTTAATCTTTAGTAAGATTGGTAGAAAAAACATAATCGGTGGTGAGCAAGCATGGAACATCAAGATCCGAATGATGTATTCTAGTTTGTAGTGTTTCAATGTTACATGGATTCCATGTTACATGATGGTCAAAGAATTTCCTTGCAGAATAAACTTGAACTGAATTGTCCCAATCCAACGTGTCTATGTTAGGTGCATTTGCTAACCATAGAAATCCATGGATGTGTGGAGACCCTTTGTGTTTCCATTTGTACCTATAAATAAACCACTAATAGATTCATGATGGTTTTAGAGGCATTTGCAGTACTTATTAAGTGTTTAAAATCAAAGTATGAGTACAATTACCTATACCAATAGTCTTTGTTGTGGAGATGCTTATGTAGAAATTATTCATGAAAAACTGAAAATATATTATCCATATATGAAGATGTGAGATGTGGTTTTTTAATTATGCTTTGATTACATTAGTAGGAATTGTTGTGTACGTGGGATGCTAGTGGTGTTGCCATGAATCTATGTAGATCTAGCCACCTAGTGTCTACTACACTTAGGGTGAATAATAGCATTCGGGATCCCAATTATCTAATCACATCAGTTAATTCATTCTTTGTTTTGGATAAAAAATAATGTGTGCCTCTAAGACAAGACCCAAAACAAATTAGTTGATATGTAATTCTTGAATCAAGTATTTGTATTAAACACCCACATAGCTCTGAAATTGTAACTAGGAAGTTATCCTAAATATTTTTCTTGGTAAAGATTACAAATGTTGATTGTGTTTGATGCCATCTCATTACTTTCCACAAAAAATATCAAAATCTTGGATGGATACCAAACCGATTGTCCTTATACCTAATTAAGTGCAAAGCACAATCATGGAGTGGAACTTGATTACTACGGGGTTGTTGGTACATGCAAACACCTGCTGGGTAAAGATTAAAGAAATCCATCAAAAATAAACCTTCAGTGTTGTACTCATTAATGGGACACTTGCTTATGATGGTCCAGTCAATTATAGCTAGATTTTAGTTGTTGGGATTATTTAGATAGTCCCTTGTCCCATTAACCTCTCTTTGTGCATATGGAAGGGATGAAATAAAAAATGACATTTGAGGATAGTGTGGGTAATTAGATATAGTTGCAATTTTATATAAGTCTGCATCATTGATGTCTACATACGCAATGCCCATCATGGTGTGCGGAAGGAATAAGGAGACATCAGTAGGGTCTAATAGCAGGACATCCATTGCTTCATGGTCTAGCTAGACATCTACATGGCAAGGATCATTTTTAATTTTATACAGTAGTGCTTGCATGATATGCGATCTAGTAAAAAAATCATATGTTTTGTTTTTTAATCCAATTCTTCACAACATAAGGGTGCCGAGATTTTTAGCTCTATGAGGTAGATGTCTAGGAATGGTGGATATATCCCAAGGAAAGCTAATAGTGTGGCCACTATATTTGTAATTCCCACCACAGGCATGTGTGTACCTACAGTATTGGATTCACTCGAGAAAAAAACATTTTCTCTACTTGTGTCAAGTTTGACAAAGTATCAGGTTGTATCCTAGGATCCATTTTATTAGCAACAAAAAATTGATTATTATTTTTCTTAGCAATGCAATGTTGACAAGAGTGGTTGTAATTGAATTTTTTTGTTTGGATACCTAGATGTAAATCATTGCAAGTGAAGCATGCACGTTTTGAGGGGAGAGAATCCACTCTCACACGAAAGCATGTATGGATTTTTGTATATCACCATTGGGAATAGAAAAGTTATTATTTATTATGTGTGTATTATTGAAAGCACTGATGTGTGTTAATATGATATTTTTTGGGTTACATAATGTAATCGATCCTGCTTATTTGGATTGCCATTCTACATGTATGCCTATAGTAATAATGGTAGACAATTTAGATACATAGTTCTTGTACATTTTGTACTTATTCTTTTGTAGGGTGGTAGTAATAAAGGCTCTATAAAAAAAACAAATTGAAATAAAATGACAATGCAAGCTTATATTTATGAACACCAACATCTGATTGCTATATTCATTGGTGGGTTGAAAAAATGAGCAAGAATAGTATAGTTTGTGCAACTATAGTTTTAAAAAGGTTCAAACCAAGGAAAGTTATAGGTGACCAAATATATTAATCAAATTACATTAGGCTGATAATAAGAAAATCTAGATCTGGGGGCGTAGATTCATCTTTTCTTTAACCTATCAAAGTATAGTGCATTTTTTCCTTATCATTATCTAATTTCAATCATGTAGACACAATGCAATGGTACTTGTCAAAAAAGAACATTTTTGACAACCTCATAGGTATCATCGAGGATGCTTCTGGTTTTCCATTGTGATAACCATAATTGTATCAATGATATCATCAAATGCTATTGTTCATATGGTGTTAGTCATGTCTTCTAATATGAATTTCAAGGCGTACTTGTATTCACAATCATGTACATCAAGGTTGCACTTTTGACAATGCCAAGTTGAATTATCTTTTTGAAGTAATTTATTTTAACATTCTCTAGTATTTAGCATAGATACATAGGAATGATAGAATAAATTAGTCATTTTATGAGAATGACTATATCGATTAACATATAACGTATTCAATTTCCTAAGAACTCAAAATTTATGTATTTCTATAATTGTTTTTATGTTAATTACTTATCCTACATAGTGATGAGGCTAAATGTTTTCGGCTATTCTCCTCAAACCATTTTTTTTGTTGATGTACTTTAGGTATATTTGTATTAATAAAGAGTTTTGTGTGTCTGAGTTGCTTATAATGGTTTTTCTTTAATATGTTTAAACCTTGCCCTTTCTGATTGCAATAATTTGAGGAGGTAGTATGGTAATGTGTGAAAAAAATATTCTCTCTTTCTCATAGACATTAACCCATAGGGATACCTTAGTATCTCAATGAAATTTGATTTAAAAAAAAAAATCATTCTCATAATTGAATTCTCATTTGGGCACATGAGACTGGGAGACCCATCCAACCATTGGAAATTGGTAGTTGTTGATGATTAGAGCCAATGCTTCACTTTAAGCATTTCAAATGGAATTGTTTAATATATATATATATATATATATATATATATATAATGTGTGTCATTATAATAAGAGGAAATTATAGTAATTAAATCAAAATATTTCTCAAAACATTACAATTAGAGGAGGAATAATAATATTTTAATATTGAATGCTTACCATATTAGAACTTTAATTATTTATTGCAAATGGTAAAAGTTTAATACTCACTATAAACTAATGGACTATCATTGGTGCACTCAATTATGTTAAATTTATCATTATACTAAAAAATATACCATGTATGTATATCTTTGTTTTCTAATATTATTTTAGTAGTTATTCACAATTTTAATAATTACATTAAAGTAAATGAAAATGAATATAAAAATTATCTATATTCAATATATGTTTAAAAATAATAAATATTTGCATTTACTTTACATAACAACATGTGTTACTATCATACATATCTAAGATAAATCCATATAAAATACTAAAATAGATTTGACTTTTAAGGTGCCTATTCCACTAATGTCACAAATTCAATATGATATAGGTGCTTTGAGAAAGATATCTATCAACATATTTTATAGACTTATCTAAGATATGCATAATAGTATATAAATCTTTGAGACAAGGATACATAAAACTATTGTTTGGCACTGTTTATAAATTATGACATGTTACATGATAAAGTAAACTAAAATATTTAAAATTTGGAAAAAAAACATGTGATCCATATTTAAACATTAACTAAGTCATATTATTTAATAATATTTAGTTTTCATTACTAAAAATTACTCTCTTAAAGAACCTTTTAATACAAAAAATTAATATGTTAAATACAATAATGTTATGAAATAAATAAATAAAAATCAATTTAAAATAATATATAATTCAATAAATATTAAAACTAGTACATATATTATATGTGTATGTATGTATGCCTGCATGTACACACACACACACACACACACACACACACACACACACACACACACACACACACACACACACACACACACAAAAAGTGTGCATGTGCATGCGCGGACACACACACACGCACATGCACGCACACATGGATGCACACACATGCACACGTGTGCATGCAAACATGCACACGCACGCGCACACACACACACACACACACACACACACACACACACACACACACACACACACACACACACACACACACACACACACACACACACACACACACACACACACACTTATAGTATTTATTACACACACACTTATAGTATTTATTTAGTAACATTATAGTATTTAAAATATTAAATTTTTTTACTAAAAAGTTATTTAAGAGAGAAATTTTGTTGTTCTGTCTCTTCAATCTCTTTGAAATGGCCTCTTAAGCCTTCTTGCTCAACTAGCCATTTCTTTGGAAAGATTAGGTCAAACAACCTTACTTAAAACCTATAAACACATAGTTATATCTTAATTTAATATTAATCAAACCTATATAATTATCTTAAATCCATTTACCTATTCCATAAAACTCTATATCCTTTGCTCATATGCTCAATTCTCTAACTAGTCAAAATAGGCCTATTAGGCCTTGTCTTTATACTTGACTCTTTCTCTTACCCTTATTGGTTAGTACATGACCTCAAGACAATTGGTTCATACTTGAAATAGATAAATACACATGTTTAAAAAGTGAAACAATAATTACATATGATATTCATTACCCTTAAGGGGTAGAACCATCATTAGGCCTAATATAGACCTAATGCAATTAGGCCTTCTCTAAGCACACATTTCACTTAGACCTCCTTGCAATACCTTGAGCCTCCATAAATGGATTAAAAACTTAATATTTCATTTGAATATAACCATGATAATATCACCTTATGTCCCCAACATTATTTGTCTATTTTCACTTTTGAACCACCTAATTAGGTGTACTTGTAACTATGTCTTCTTATTGCCACAAAATCTATCAAAAAATATGATGCATAAAACAAAATTTGACACATAAAAAAACCAAAATAACATGGATATAATATAAATGACATTAGTTTTAAAATAATTTTCACTAATATTCATCAAATAGGGAAAAATACACCAAACTAACTAACTTCATAAGCTTACTCAGAATTGCACACATGCCTTAGGAACCTAGTCAAAAGACTTTGAGTTTTCTTACCTTAATAGGATTATCTCATGCATATAAATGTGTTAAAATAAACTGAAAATAACTTTAGAATACTTTAAATGGAATTTTCTCCTTCAAATAAGTGCAAAATAACTCAATAACATCATTTTAACTTACACACAAAACTGCATGTAACACCAAAAACATGGTAATGGAAACTAAGCCTTAGAACAACTTTGTAAACACTTCTCTAATATTAGAATGGGTTTTTATGAACATTAATAATAATCATATAATATTTTAAAATATTTATTACATGTTTATATATCGATATTGTTCTTATAGACCAATCTCACAACTTCACTCTACATAGACTTCAGTGTGTTAGACGGACCAGTTTATTGACACATTTTTGCTTGAGTATGAGCATAAAAAAAAATTATAAAAAAAATGGATATCAGGAATATGTATTTAATAATGACCCCATTAATTTTTATCCATCCCTAGTTCTATGCATCTAATCCCTAATCTCATTCTCACTCTCACCTACTTTTCTCATTATCTTGCTATTTAGGCCCGTTTAATGATAGGCCAACTTATATGATTATTTCAACACATTTTAGACATAAAACATGATAATAAAATTTCATGGGCATAAAATATAATTATTACACCTCATCCTCCCCATTTACATGCTTTGACCTGCTCAACTCTGGCTGTTACATCAAAATTCCTAGAAATAAAGGGTTTCATGTACTTTTTACTCACTTTCAAGACAAACCAGAACCACCTTGATAATTGGAAAAGTAATTTACATGTTTCAAAAAATAATTAGTTAAAAAAAACTATTTTTAGTCATAATCAACAAGATCTTTTCTATTAGGTCATTATGATAGTTTTAGGAGGGTTTTGACTGGTTTTTCTTATTAGCAATCATTCATATTGGATTGTCCCTTAATTGTAAAATTAATTCTAGGAAAACAAAACTAAGGACCTTATAAAAATTCCATGAAGTGATCAATATATATTTAAAAGGTTTAACTTGCCAACAAGCATACAAAATTCTTTCTCGAGTCTTCAACACCCCATTATGTGCACACAGAGGACCTTATCACCAATTGTCATGATTTATTATTAAATAAATGATCTAAAACATTGTCAAAACATGTAACATAACCTATCACACCTATGATAATGATATCAATATCTTTATAACCTTTGAAAATGATCTTGACCCCTCATTGGGCCACTATAGGACAATTTGTACATTAGGCCTTATACTACCAATCATAATTAGATCATGAACATACCTTGAAACTTATTAAAATAATTTCAAAGCCTCATCCACATGACATATGTCCTAATATACTATTCATACACTATCAATATTAGTAACACAAGTCTCATACTAATCACCTCAACATACTACTTAGCCTTTGCCCTCATACTAAGTCTCCATGTGAGGCCTAAGCCTCAAGACTTGAACTTGAAACTCATATGAAGGATTATTTGCATCTAGATCATGTTTACATAAATTTGTATACTATTTTATGAATGTACTGACACAAATCATAAATCTCTATTATGATTTTTATGTAAACACCTCTTCTTAGGCTTAGACTAGGCTTCTCAAAGCACCTTGTACACAATAGTAGCTTACCTTTGTAATATGATCCTAAATCGAATGTGCCAAAAACCTAAGAGAAATCACCAGGTTGCCTTCAATTTATCTGTCATTAGAGATACAAGAGATTTACTTCAAATTTTCTCTTGTCATGAGACAACTTTGACACATATCATCTCACCATGCATGATCTCAACTTTGACCTTGACAAAGATAACATTTATCATGACTTTGACATCAATAAAAATAAATATGCTTAAAAGACATAAAAAATGAATCATACCTCAATAGAAAGAACTTATTTCATAAGTGATTATATATTGGGAGGAGAATATCCATGGGTGGAATAGTTATCATTTATGGTTGAATAACAAGCTTGGATTATGCTATCTTGTTGGTTTAGTGGACACATTGAAGATGTAACAACATCATTAACTGTAGGGGGTTAATAATGACCAGTGTTGTTATTTTGAAGTTCCTTTTGAATAATGTTTATGAAATGATCTTGTATATCCATATTTTTAGACACAAAGTCTTATAATTGGTGCTCATCAATTTTATCAAATTTGTTCTTAAATTCTACCATTGTAGGTTAAAGGTAGGAAAAGAAGTTTTATATATTTTGGAATTTTTAAGAATAGTAATCAATGAAAATTTTCAAAATTTAAATATTACAACAAATTATGATAATTTAAGAATTAAAATTTGAGTATATAAAAAGGGATACAAATCCTAAGTGTGTATAAGGTTAGGGTTTGGAAGCTAGGCTTTCCTTGTAATAATTTAAATTAAATGTAAACTAAATTGAAACCCTAATTTAAAATTTATTTTAATTAGTTAGGTTGTCTAAATAAAATCATAAGATCAAAAGTATACAACCCTAAATTTATTGCACAAAATGGGAATTAATGCAAGCTAGGGTTTTATGTAATGCTCAAAGTAAGATGGGTTCACCAAATGATTTAACCTTTTAGGGTTTTACATGTGTAATTACCTATTTTTGGTTAAAGGTATGAGATGTCCAAATCAGTTAAATAAATTATAATAATAAATCTACTAATTTGTTATGCTTTTGATCTTGTTCAACATTCTATAAATAGAAATAAATAAGGAAAATAGAGACTTCGCTATAAATTGACTATCACAAATGATTTGGGTTCTAAAATTTGAGATCTTGATAGTAGTTTGTGTCATCAATAGGATTCTAGTAATTATCTATACACTGGACAATAGAGCCTATCTTGGAAAGTAGCTTCATTTATGTGTAGTGTCTTTTCTATGGTGCTAATATCCCCTTTATGGAACTATACCTATTTTTGGGTGGTACATGTGCTTATGTTTGCTTGTTCTATTTCTACGTGATTGAAACTTGTAGTAGTGTAGTATACATAGAAAGCTTGATTTGATGTGTAAAACCAATTTTTTTAAAAAGTATGATATGAGAAATAATTAAGTGTGTTACTAGGATGGACTAAACATCCTCAATAACCTATTTTTTTAGAGATTTTACTACATACCAATACTCTTATGATGGATCAATTATAATGTATTTGTCCCATCTAGTGCTTGATTTATGTGCAACTGAATGTTATAATGAGAGTGGCCTTAGATACCTTGAATGTGATTAAGAATTTAAATTCTTGAGAACTATACTTGGGGATGTTCTATAAGGTAGTATGAAAACATTAGGGTATACTATAGATCAAATACGCTAATTTTGCATAGCTTTGTCTTTGGTTTTAATGGATTTTTCATCTATTTTCAATCTAGTGAATAGATGTGGATTAGACTTATATTTATAGGGTTATTTTGCTTGTGAAGATAAGAAAATAAGCTTAGATCAACCTTAGAATGGACACACATTTGGAAAACTATTTGGAGAAGAGTTGGGCCTAAGGATAGTAGTGCCAATTGGGGACACTAGCATCATGTGGTTGTAGTGTCCCAAATGTGGTGCTAATGTCCTTTTGGTAAACTGCTAAGTAATTTAGACTGGGGTCAGAGATGATGGTTATAGGACTATGTCTTGACTTGCTATAGGTGATTATGGTCTATTAAATGGCTATAAATGTAAGTCTAAGGCTCTAGAATGGGTTTATGGCTAGCCTAGGAATAGGTTAACTCAAGCGACACTCTTAGCATCCAATTACCATGTTTAGGTGATTATAGAATCATAATATAAAAATGATGCATTAGCAATCAATTGGTGATGTCCAATTCTTATTCTTGGTCTTGGTTCAGGATATTATGGTCTAGTAGCTACTACATAATGATTCACTCCTCAAAAGGTCCACATGAATTACTATAGAGTGGGCATTGGAATTTTAGAAGGCTTCCCTAATTAAGGGCATCAAATATGAATATTTTCTTAAGTTTCTTATCATGATTTTATTTAAATATCAATAGGATACAAATAATGGAAATGGGATCTTTTTTTTGTTTTTTAAAACCATGAAGGATGCATGACAATCCATCATGAGGCTTGAAACCCCTAAGTTGACATTACTTATTGTTGTTCAAATTGTACTTTTTGGTGAAAGAATGACTTAAAATTCATGAGGAAGTTAATTAGATTTGTTTTACCCTTGTAAATAAATTAAATCATGTTTATATGTCATTTAGGGGTAGAAAATTGATGAATTTTACCCAAATTTATGCATAAATACTTATTCTTATGTTTCTTCTCAATGCTTTGAAACTCTTAGTGAACTTGTCCGAGAGGTTGAATAGTGGGAGTTGAGGCTTATTTTCATGACCTCTAGTTCAAGTGATGAATTAAAATAATATGTTCTCTTGGTGGTTGTCAATTTCTTTATTATATAACTCATATAACCTTATCATCATGAAGGTGGTAGGGTTTTAATATAAACATTGTAGATTTATTTAAGGATTTTGTTTTCTTTATTATTATAATAGTGAGGCTATTATCCATTTTTTGACCTTATGAAAAATTATAAATCATTTTGGTGTAGCGCATTATCTACAAAATAATAAAATACAATAAAAGCGTGATATGATGATGGATCACAAAATATGATCCAAAACTTCAATGTATATTTTGATGTCCTTACACACGATTATTTTAAAAGTTATACATTTTTAACATTTTTTTAAAATTTGATAGTAATATAATAATACTTTATGCTTTATAATTTTAAATTTAATAATGAAGTTTAAATATCACTAATAGTAAATCAAAATGGCAAAATATGTTATTTCATAATTCATTGTCAAGTTGATGATAAAGAGAATGTTCATAGTACCATAAGTTTCAAAGAATTTCCTAATCTCTCATACACTTATTGGACTCTACACTAATAAGCTAGAACAAATAATTTCAAATATATTTGTTGTAGTTGATGGTTTCTTGCTTTTCATAATATCTATTGAAATTTTCCTATTTGTAGATGATATTATTTTTATATCTCACTCAATGAGAGGTCTCTAGTAATAATTTGATATCTTAGCATCCTTTTGTTATACTCATGGTATTTAGTAATGTAAATTAGGATCCTAATGTGGTAAGTTATGTATACAAGATGTCTAAACTATACCCAATTTATGAAATGTATTCATGCTTATTATACACATATTTATGACACTTCATGTAGAAAATGTCAATTCATATATGCTACAAGGGAAGAGTAAGGATTATGGTGATAAAAGCATATTCATAGTGATAAATTCAAAATTTTCATGCTCTTGAAAATGAAGGATCTACTTAAGATACTAGAATTGCCAATATATGTAGTTGGTGATATGAAAAATTATCCCAATGGTGGTGTAACTATCAGCCTACCAACATTAGTGATGTGAAAACGTGACAAATAACTTGAACATGAATAATATCAAACATTAGTACTTCAGAGTGATGGTTCATTTTAACGCATTAGCAGACCTAAAAGTGAGAGAGCATGAATAAAAGTCATTTATAAATTATAATACATTAGAATAGTACTGAAATTTGATTGACATTACAAGATAGCAAATTTAGACATGGTTCATGTTATCTTCATTTGTTCTTAGTTGTTTATTGCTTGCTTCAATGTTGGTTTGTATTAAAAAATGAAAAAATGTGTAAATATATTTTTTAAAATATTTTAATAGGGATTAGTGAAATATTTATGCTTTTAGGACAAATTTTTGGTAGTAACTTACAATTTTTTTGAAACACATAGTTGAAAAGGTAGTGAAATCAACTCATCCACTTGAGTTTCTGCCACACTAGGTTTCTTGCGTATAAAAGTTTTGTCAATAGTGTTTTTTATTCTATATTTGTTTATCATTTATGTTTTAAACATTATTTAATTTTCATTCCAAAACATCATATCTTTTTTTTACAAGTAATCTAGTCAATAACAACTTATTATTTCAGTTGCTTGTTAAGTTAAGATTATATGCCCTATGTTGGTGAAGCCTATTGTGGAATATTCACCTTAGTTGTGGATCATATTGGTATTATAGATATGTTATGACTAATTTTAGACCTTTTATGTTTTTTTGTTGTGTTTTTTAGTATATTTTAAGTAGTGTTAGTGGTCAAGGTGTCATAGTGCCTTTTAAACAAGGAAATGGAAACAAGAGATTAGAAGTATGTCCCATGATGATGAAAAATATGCTAGTAGATAAGAGGTTATTTTTTTAAATTTTGAAATGGGAGTGGTTATCATCTCTTTCCATCTCTTTAAGAGTGATTGATTAGTCATATTCCATCATGGAAATTGTCACGAAGAATTTTGGTGTTTTAACAGAGGTAGTGAAATAAAATAAAAGGACACTCCAAAGCATGAGAAGGTGTAACAAAAATACTATGCTAACAAAGATTCACCCACATTCAAGGTTGAGTAAAAGAGATATATAGTTTTTGTATAATGGAGATATGAATGTAGATAATTTATATCATTAGCTAGCCAAAATAAACGTATATTTTAGTGTGCATAATATTAACTAAAACCAATTTTGTTTTCAAGGTTAAAATTCTTCAATCATGATTTAACTTGGTTTGAGAGATATATGCATTCCTTAGTTATAAATAATCTTCCTCCTATTAATAAGGGGTATAATTTTAAGATGTTAATTAGGAATAAGAGTTATGATACTTGTTATGAGGAATAAATTGGTTCATGTATTTGAAATATATTAGATAAAAAAGGCCAAATCATGCATAAGAACACAAGTCAGTTCTAAGGGAAGGCAATCAAAAAGGTTACAAATAAACCAAATAATTCCATCTTCTTGAATTATGTAGGTAAAATTCATATACATATGAGGATGCATGTCATCTTTGCCAATCATATGGATTTAGATGAGTCATGTTATCAAGCTCACTACTTATAGATGGAAAAAAAAAAAGGCTCCATATGCACCTTAAAATACTTCCAAAAAATAGGGTGGTTCCAATACCAAGGGGAAATGTAAATGGAAAGTAAATCATAATGCTACATTCATTTATAAAAATGATACTAAACTTAATTTTGGGAAATGTGATATTGATAGTAATTATGAATTTCAACACTAGAAGATCCAACTGAAATTCGATTTATTTAAGAATTAAGAAAAGAGGGCTATGGTCTCTATCCAACATGAGAATAAATATTTTAGTTATGATGTGGATGACACTTTGTGCCATATGTCTATCAATAGAGAGGTATGTCTAGGTAGTACTAGTGCTAAAGAGAGGTATATTTCAAATATTTTGTATATTAAAATTCAGATAAAGAAAAAAAAAGTTGATGTTATTTTTTTTATAATGGTTCACATTAAAATTTTATAAATAAAGAGTTATTAGAAAAATTGAATATGGATAATAACAATCATCCAAGCCCATATGATCTAGTTTGTGTAAAGAAAGGTGTATACATGAAGGTGACCAAGAAATGAAAATGTATGTTAAGTATTAATGCATATTTCATTGATGAAGTTATAGTGGATGTTGTGCCTTTTGATGTGTGTGGCATAGTGTTTGTCAATATTTAGTTTTATAACAAGGATTTTATCATCATGAAGAGAGCTAACCCATATAATTTACTAAACAATTGAAAGAGATACATTACTTAAACTTATATGTATGATTCCAAAATCTCATTACTATGTTCCTCTAAAGATAATAATCTTATTAATGCTATTGGGAATTTTATTTTTTTATTTTTTAGAGATATTCAAGATAAATAAGTAGTTTCACCTAAACCCACTAATATCCCATTTACTATGAAAGAGGTGAAGTGTATGGGGTGGTGGTTCAATATTTAAAATATTTTTTTCAAGGTTTCATAAGGTTTCTATTGGTGAGGCTTATTGACCAAAAAAATTCAATTCCTACATGATAGTCCACTTCAAAATTTTAGTTTATGTACATAATTCTTGAAGAATGTTAATGAAGTAAGAGATAATTAAAATATTTTATTAATCAATGTATAATCCATCCTAAGAAATATCCATGTGATTCTTTGAGTTTTTTAGAATCTAGAAAATATGGTCTATGGATAATGTGTGTTACTTATAAATCACTTAATAAAATTAACGTAAAGAATATGTACCATCTTCCATGGATTGATTATTTTTTAGATCAAATTTATCATGCCAAGTATTTTATTAAGATTTATTTTAAATTTAATTATCATCAATTAAAAATTAAATAATATGAAATTTTGAAGACAACATTAAATCTAATGAAATAGTTTCATAAATGGTTTGTTCTACATTTATATATTATGTTGATGAATGAGGTAATGAGGCCATTTATTGATTCATTTTTCATTATGTATTTTGATGATATTATTTTATTTATTATAACTCTTGATGAGCATATTGATCATATTTAGAAAGTTTTAAAGGACAATAATTTAATGTTGAATGATTAAAATATGAGTTTTTATCAAAAATCACTTATCTACTTCATTAATGAGGTTTTATATGGAGAGTGTTCACCATATTTGACGCACATACCTAGTTGTGCTAAGATGCAAAACAACTTGATACTAAGTTCTTGATTGAACATTCAATTCAAATATTTAGATAGGATTTGGAAGGTGTTTGTAGAGTGAAGGGGTCATGAATCTCACAAAATACTATACTACAACATTAAATATTTGAAAAACTAAGGAGCACATAAAAGTCATCTTCTCTACTTACTCCATCCAAATTTTGTCCAAACATTTGGCCCTAGTAGCAGGAGAAGATAAATGACTATTTTAATATTGTTATTTTTCATGCATATGAAAATTTTAGGGAATATTAGTCATATGGGAAGTCTTTCAGGCTAGTGGATCAAATGGGTTTACTCTTTGTAGCATTAAAACCATCCCCTAAAAATTTGGTACCTTCACGAGTTCTATGCTTCAAGTTACAAATCTGTAAAGTTGGCCAATAGCTGAAAGACATCCATGCAAGTGTCAACTTTATGTCCAAGAAAAATACATATGAGATTAAATTTGATGGTCTATGTGGTGTCAAAAATGTTCTCAAAAATGTCAAATGAAATTTTTACAAACATCAAATTTAAGCTATGAAAACTAGCCACTGGGGTTTAAAAATCCTTAGCTTAGATCTAAGGGAAAACACATAGACAATAAGTGTGAAGACCATAGGAGCTTAGAATGAGTCAAGTGGGTAGTAGATCTTGAGGGCCAATGGGGAACTAAGTTGAGGGTGGTGGGCCCCAGATATCTATATCCTACATTTAATTAGATCTTAGGATTCGATGGTTCACAATGGTTTAGGTGTCAAAGGAATATAGTTAGGTCACCAATAATTGATGACATAGGAATGAGCTAGGATATTTATTTAAAATATTAATAAGAAGGATGATACCAAATTAGCAAGATGAGGAACCTTAAATTGAGCTTGAATCAAGTTGGTGGAAAGCGAAACATAGATCTCTATAAACTTAGATTGGATTGATGATAAGGCAAAGTGCTATATCTATAAGAAAACCAATATTCATATATTAGTTTTCCTCTATAGATAATTCAGTCTAAGATCCAAGCAATAAAGGGATGCATTGATGACAAAAGATTATTTCAAGTCATGCCTTGACAAGCCACCAATTTAGAGTAAACATGACATGTCCTTGGTAATTCAAATACCCAAAAATATTTCCTTCATGATAAGATCTTGGGGAAGATCAATGGATCAAATCTTGGGGATTCAAAAATTAGTTGAAGTATTCACTTCTTATTGGGCCATTATTTTTCACCTTTCGCTCATATTTGTATTTTAATATATTTTTCTAAAATTAGAATGGTCTGAGACTCTTAGAGAAAATTATGAAGACCTCATTCATAATGACTTGATTGGAGCAAAAATCATGATAGAACATCTTGAAAGCTGACAACTCATTGGGTATCAAGAATAACAAGATTTATAACTTCCCCATTTTCTCTCTTTATATTCTATAAATAGAGATCTTGGGGCAAGGAATGTTGGACATAGTCATTGATGTCTGAAAAATTGTCATTTATGTCAAAGGCATCATGTACTATCATGCATTAATGACAAAGTTGTTGACTTGAATAGACTTGTGTGTACATTTAATGCCTTTGCTCACATGGTTAACTTAATAAGATTTGGCTAAGATCATAGGATTATGTAATCAACATTTTGCCCGCATGATAGCATCTGAAGGAAATGACCACACTATGATAATTAGGTTTGTGTGTATTTTTTGTGATCTAAGTTCTATGTCATAAGGATGAATAGGGAAAATGTTACAAATGCATAAGGTAGTTTCCATACTTAGTCAATTTTTCACCTTTGTGTTTGTTAGGGGAATTTTTTTTAAATATTTGGTAAACACAATTCTCTCAGATAAAAATCCACAAAAAATAAGGGAATTCTTTAAGGAAAATGTTAAAGGTAATTCTTTTCATATTTTTTGAAGACCTTTGAAACAAAAAGCCCATATAAATTACTCTGAAGCTTTGGAATTCTTTAATAAAAATTATCTTGAAGGAAATTTATAAAGGAAATGAGTCCCATGCAAAAGTACCGAAAGGTACATTTGAAAAATGTTGAAGGGCAACTATTTCAATAAAAAGTTCTAAATTGTAAATTTACAAAGTGCTGAAGGGCAAGTGATCCAAAAAAAAAAATTTGAAGGGTATGTGGACCATTTAAAAAGTTTTAAAGTGTATGTGGACCATTACATAAGTTCTTAAGGGCATGTGTCCTACACAAAAGTTTCAAAAGATATGAGTGAAGAAGTGAAAGACAATATGAAAGTCCTGAAAAGCACTTAGACATTTTTTGGGGAAATTGTCGCAAAGGCCACTTAGAGAAAAATCCCATAGTTATCCCGAAGGGCTCTTAGACAAAAGTTACATATAAATTGTTTCAAAGGGCACTTAGACAAAAATATCATAACAATTTATCCAAAGGATAATTCAATTGAAGAAAGGAAATTTTTAGAATTTTTGAAGGACACTTTTGAAGGTTAGAGGACACCTACAATGCTTCCAAGAGACACGTTTGAATGAGATAAGTAAACTTGTAAATTAATGAAAGATAATTTCCAAAATCCTGAATGGTAGTTCGAATGAAGAGAAAATATACTTGAAAATTTATTCAAAGACATAAAAAACTTCCATAAGTGCCAAAGGATAATTACATAGGACACAAGGCCATTTGAAAAAAGGTGAAAGGCTTCCTTCATAAAATCTTGAATGGCATATAGGCAAAGATAAATATTGAACATGTCTAAGACAATCAAAATGAGCAAAAGCAATACATGAATGCTGAAAGAAATGAGATGAAGTCAACATGCTAAAGTTTAAGAACCAAGACAATATAAATGTAATACATCTTTAAGAGATCAAATGACAAATGGAGCTTAGATGGAAAGATTGATGGACATGTTTCAAAGTTGGAATGAAAAATAAATGAAGAACCATTGAAGTGAGTTAGTTACAAGAATCAGGCATGAGAGTTGAAGAAAATCAATAGTCAATTTTTTTAAATGACTTTGAAATAAGATGATTAATTATAGATAAATTTTTGTGGTGTGCATGTTATAATTGAAGTGACAAGGGTAGAATTCACAGAAGGCTCAGAGAATGGAAGTCAATTAGTCATTTTCTTGGAATGAAAATAGACAAGAAATGAATGTGAAATAGATAAAAAGGAGACTTGTCTATGTTTTGATTGATGTGAAATTCCAAAGTGATGAAGAATAGGGATAAAATATAGTCATTTTATATTTTTTTAATGAGAGGAGTCGAGAGGAGTCGATCCGTAGATGCAAAAATAAGAGGCTCATCTGAGCATAGATTTGTAATGGTCAAATTGGAGAATACCAAAGTGTTAAACAAATAAATTTAAACACAGATAAATGGTGTAGGAAGAGTGAAGATCACACAAAAGTGTGTTGAATGAGAAAAAAGTAGTGGTAAATTAGACATGCAATAAATAATAGTATATTTTGATG
>JARHVA010007113.1:487500-510000 GCA_037957365.1 Torreya grandis | reverse complement strand
ATAAATTTTAAAGGAGAATAATTTAATGTTGAATTATTAAAATATGAGTTTTTATCAACAATCACTTATCTACTTCATGCATGAGGTTTGATATGGAGAGTGTTCACCATATTTGACCGACATACCAAGTTGTGCTAACTTGCCAAACAACTTAATGCTAAGTTCTTGATTGAGCATTCAATTCAAATTATCTATATAGGCTCGAGATGGTGTGGGTAGAGTGAATGGGTCATGAGTCTCACAAACTTATGTACTACAATATTAACTATTTTTAAAACTAGGGTGCACATAAAACTCATCTGCTCTTCTTACTCCATCTAAATTTTGTCCAAACAATTGGCTTTAGTAGCAGGAAAAGACAAATGACTATTTTAATATTGTTATTTTTCATGTGTATGGAAATGTTGGGGAATTTTAGTCATATAGGAAACCTTTTAGGATAGTGTATCAAATGTATTTTCTCTTTGTATCATTAAAACCATCCCCTAAAAGTGTAATACCTTCATGAGTTCTACCCTTCATGTTACAAATCTATAAAATTGGCCAAAAGATGAAAGACATCCATGCAAGTGTCAAATTTATACCCAATAAAAATCCATATGAGATTAAATTTTATGCTCTATCTAATGGCAATTTTTTTTCAAAAATGTCGAATGACATTCATACAAACATCAAATTTAAGCAATGAGAACTAGCTGTTAGGGTTTAAAACTCATTAGCGTAGATCTAAGGGAAAGCACATAGATAATAAGTGTCAAGACCATAGGAACTTAGAATGAGTCAAATGGGTAGTAGATCATGAAGGATAATGTGGAACTAAGTTTAGGGTGGTGGGCCCCAAAGATCCATATCCTACATTTGATCAGATCTTAGGATTTGATGGTTCACAATGGTTGAGGTGCTAAAGGAATCTAGCTAGGACACCAATAATTGATGACATAGGAATGAGATAGGATATTATTTTAAAAGATGACAAAGAAGGATGAGCTCAAATTGATAAGATGAGGAACCTAAACTTGAGCTTGACTCGATTTGGTGGAAAGTGAAACGTAGATCTTTATAAACTTAGCTTTGATTTATTATCAAGGAAAGTGTTATATCTATATGAAAACAAATATTCATATACCAGTTTTTATCTATAGATAATTCAGTCAAGGATCCAAGAAAGAAAGGGATACATGGTTAACAAAAGATTATTTCAATTCATGCCTTGACAAGCCACCAATTCAGAGCAAACATGACATGTCCTTGGTAATTCAAAGACACAAAAATCTTTCCTTCATGATAAGATTTGGTGCAAGATCAATGGATCAAATCTTGGGGATTCAAAAAGTAGTTGGAGCATACGTAAGTATAGTTATATAATATACTGTAATATTATAAATTATTATTGTAATGTTATATTATTATATTATTATAATATTAGAAAGACAATATATTGTAATACTATATTATAATATTATATATTAATATATAAAGTGATACATAAATACATATATTAATATTATATATTTTATTTTATACTATGTATGTTTAATAATATAATATCTTGTAATATTATACAATATTATTATAATGCTATAATAATATCTTAATCTATTATTAATAGTATAGTATTTGGTATATAATAATAATAACAATAACAATAATAATAATAATAATAATAATAATAATAATAATAAAATAAGTTTATGTATGTATGTATACACACACACATTGAAAATGTGTGTGTGTGTGTGTGTGTGTGTGTGTGTGTGTGTGTGTGTGTGTGTGTGTGTGTGTGTGTGTGTGTGTGTGTGTGTGTGTGTGTGTGTGTGTGTGTGTGTCTGTGTCTGTGCGTGTGTCTACACACACACATAATTACTTGATTATAATATTATATATGGACATAATACTAGTAAGTAACCCAAATTGTACAATGATATCACTAAAAGGACATTGATAAACTTGGTGAAAATGGATTTCTTTGGAATTTGTAAATTGCTCAAATGAGCTTGAAATATGGCATTGGTGAGAAAAATTATGTTTTGTTGATTTATTATACTGATAACCATTTCTCATTATGTTCATAACCCATGATATGTGTCACAATGTTTTCATCCAATATTATCAACAATCAGTTTTTTGTCTAATATGATAAATAATAAGTTTGTTATTTATTATTGTCTAATATGTATTCATGATACATAATTCCTCTCCCTAATACCTATACTTCACACCATCTTCTAACCAGGCCATAATGCTTCAATTCTCACCTAGAAACTTTAATCTCCTTGAAGTGATTCATCAACAATGTTTGCATTAAAAATCACTGACTTAAAAAAATACTTTCAAACATACTTTTGCCATGGAAATATGTGGTTAACAAAATACATCAAAGACACCTTTTTTTAATTGAGATGACCCCTATTTTCCCCATGTATTAGGTAAATAAAACACTTTGTTGGAAAGTATTGTTTACAATGAGATATGTGTCATGTGACTGAACTTTATATGTGTATTTAGTTGGAATTCTTTGAGTCCATCACTCGAAATACCCTATCATTATGCCTCACTATCATGGACTTGATCATCTTGAAATCTTTCACCGCTTTGAAATCTAAGTATGGTTTTTCCTTTCTCTATCACTTCTCATTATTAAATCTCATCATGAAATTAAATGTCTTGAGTTGGCACAACACATTACCACATCATATGAAGCAATACACCGCCTCATTTTCTACCATTGACTCCAATAGAAATATAAAATTACTATTGATTAATACTTAATGCACAAAAAATCAAACAAATTTAGTGATTATAGATTTTGAGTAAGATATAATTACATATTTATTTTAAGTTGGACACAATTACCAATTTAAACCATTTCATTTTACAAAACTTCAGTTTCCAAAAAATGAAAATTGTATCCCTTGTTATAACTTGCACCTTTAAAACAACTGCTATTAAGAGTATTATAGTCATTATAATTTCTATTATTTACTTTCCAATCTATTGATCAACCCCTATGTTTAAAATATGCATATATTTTAGGGCAAAGTTTTAAATATTTATCTCTCGCACGTGCGTTGTTCTACAACAAATTTTGATACGACTTCCATCGTTGGCCAGCCATTTCACATGTATACTTTTAAACCTAAAATTTGGTTTATTTCAATGTCCGATTCTTTATTTTAAACATCTCTTTTAGGACTCTGCACTTAACATGTCGATTGTCTATTTGTTGCAAGCACCAAATTCTGCAAGATGCCATTTGTCACCCTCCCTATGCACGCGTGTTATAAGACTCTGAGCACGTGTTATATATTAACCTATATAAAAAGGCAACTATTTTATATGAATTTTTTTAATGTTTTCTTTTTTTGCATAGAGAAGTTAGTAATGTGAAATTAGCAATGTCTTTGACGAAGTGGAACCGAGACCCTTATATTTGTTGCTTCAAGCACAAATCACACAGTGGTATTGTGAATATTTCTTTATCCCTCGAATCAAATGGCCACTTGCATGTTAAAAAAATGTGGAGAGGTCGTTAGGCAGAGTGTTGTCGATCAAGGGTAGGAAGTGACCAAACCCTCGAGGAGACATTTTCGTAGGTGGGATATTTTTCAATACTTGATTTGGAGTTGCATCATTTTTATCTGGGATCCTTTTACGCTGCAGTAAGGAGCTTTTTATTGTTGGGGATAGTGTTACACATCTACAGAATGGTGGTCTCTCGAGGAAGAATTTCCGGTCTAACCTTAATCTCTGCATCCAGTAGCTAGTCCTCAATGTATATTACAGTATTATTGTGGGAAACACTAAATGGATAGGGAATGTTAACGAATATATCGAGCATTTCACTCAGTGTTCCACCGTCGGCTTTCATGTTTTGGAAATCAGCATTCTCCGTCCAATAGCCCAGATGATTTCATCGTTATCACTGTGATTTATTCTTCATTCGGAGATTACAGGATAGCGTTCTTCTATTGGCTGGTATTCTCTTTGCAGGTCTTATTTCTGGTTCCTTGCACGGAAACATATTTTAATCTTGTATTTTTGGATTCTATCGGATAATTTTGGTGTGGTGGTAATCGGTTACCCTGTTCTATCAAGCTTTATACTCTTTATAAGGTTAAAATTGTAATCTGTTGTCCTGGAATGCAACTGGCTTCAATGTTTTCCTTGTTTTTGGCAGTAGTAGGATATTATTTGCCTCCGATTTGATTTTCTTTGCCATATATTATTTTAGAATTCTCATGTTTGTGGTGCCCTTTAACACAGAAACAAATTTCTTTGACAATGTAATTTCCCAGCTAAAATACACTATTTTATAGCTTTGTAATGCTTGTATCTTGATTTTATATTGAGTGCTTTATATAATTCAGGTTATTTTGTGCAAAGCTATGGCACGCGTCATCTTCTAGAGAGTGTGCTTTTCTACAGATTTATGGTGTGATTTTTAATTATTTTTAGTTTCTCTGTCATTATTACGTGAGGGGTGCATCCGTAAGATGAATTCGCACTCATTCATTTACTTATCGGTAGTTCGTATATCCTTATCGCTTTGATTACATCATTGGTGGAGTCAAGACATGTTCGTTCAATATGCCATGGATCATAACTTTTTGAATTGCCCCCGCGCCCCTCCCCCCACAAAAAAAAAGCTTAAATGAAGGAGAATCAATTGGGTTTAGATGAGAATCAAAGAAATATTCTAAGAATATAATGACTAGATCTTTGTTTCTATTTATTACTTTTTCTTTTAAGTGTTGTAAGACCAAGATTGTATTGCTTCAATGACTAGGATGGTCTTCAAGAACATTGAGTAAGACACATGCATAAATGATGGTAAATTGTCTTTTATTGATATGGTACATAAGACGTTCTTGAAGGTGTGTTTATCAATAAACAAGGTAACAAATGTTCAAGTACAAATTATTAATGGTAGTTTTTCACCATGTGACATGTTTCTTGTGCACATATGTCTCGATCAACAATTATTTTAGAAGAAAACTTGTTGTATACAGTCATTATTGGGCTATTTATTGCAACATTAGATGATATTCTAGTTAGCATATGGTAGTAGCTTTCAGATTTGTTTTCAGCATTAACTATGCACTTCACTATATAATTGAGCACATCAAGCCAACAAATAACTAGCTGGAAATATACATTTGCATGCCATATTGAGAGCATATTTGCATTGCATTTGTCGAGTCTATCTTGATTAAGTATTGGGAGATAAGTTTTGTGCCTTTCATCATTGATGAACATGGTTGAGGTTGGTTGTACTAGCCATGGGGCTTTATACCTGCATTAGAAAGGAGTGTCTTTTTCCGTAGATGTGTTGACTCACTACATTTGGTGTGGTGTTTTAATCGATTCAAAAGTTATCGTAATCTTTAGTAAGATTGGTAGAAAAAATATAATCGGTGGTGAGCAAGCATAGAACATCAAGATCCGAATGATGTATTCTAGTTTGTAGTGTTTCAATGTTACATGGATTCCATGTTACATGATGGTCAAAGAATTTCCTTGCAGAATAAACTTGAACTGAATTGTCCCAATCCAACGTGTCTATGTTAGGTGCATTTGCTAACCATAGAAATCCATGGATGTGTGGAGACCCTTTGTGTTTCCATTTGTACCTATAAATAAACCACTAATACATTCATGATGGTTTTAGAGGCATTTGCATTACTTATTAAGTGTTTAAAATCAAAGTATGATTAGGATTACCTATACCCATAGTCTTTGTTGTGGAGATGCTTATGTAGAAATTATTCATGGAAAACTGAAAATATATTATCCATATATGAAGATGTGAAATGTGGTTTTTTTAATTATGCTTTGATTACATTAGTAGGAATTATTGTGTACGTGGGATGTTAGTGGTGTTGCCATGAATCTATGTACATCTAGCCACCTAGTGTCTACTACACTTAGGGTGAATAATAGCATTCGGGATCCCAATTATATCATCACATCAGTTAATTCGTTCTTTGTTTTGGATAAAAAATAATGTGTGCCTCTAAGACAAGACCCAAAACAAATTAGTTGATATGTAATTCTTGAATCAAGTATTTGTGTTAAACTCCCACATAGCTCTGAAATTGTAACTAGAAAGTTATCCTGAATATTTTTCTTGGTAAAGATTACAGATGTTGATTGTGTTTGATGCCATCTCATTAGTTTCCACAAAAAATATCAAAATCTTGGATGGATACCAAACCGATTGTCCTTATACCTAATTAAGTGCAAAGCACAATCATGGAGTGGAACTTGATTACTACGGGGTTGTTGGTACATGCAAACACCTGCTGGGTAAAAATTAAAGAAATCCATCAAAAATAAACCTTCAGTGTTATACTCATTAATGGGGCACTTGCTTATGATGGTCTAGTCAATTATAGCTATATTTTAGTTGTTGGGATTATTCACATAGTCCCTTGTCCCATTAACCTCTCTTTGTGCATATGAAAGGGATGAAATTAAAAATGACATTTGAGGATAGTGTGGGTCATGAGATATAGTTGCAGTTTTATATAAGTCTGCATCATTGATGTCTACATACGCAATGCCCATCGTGGTGTGCGGAAGGAATAAGGAGACATCGGTAGGGTCTAATAGCAGGACATCCATTGCTTCGTGGTCTAGCTAGACATCTACATGGTAAGGATCATTTTTAATTTTATACAGTAGTGCTTACATGATATGCGATCTAGTAAAAAAATCATATGTTTTGTTTTTTAGTCCAATTCTTCACAACATAAGGGTGCTGAGATTTTTAGCTCTATGAGGTAGATGCCTAGGAATGCTAGATATATCCCAATGAAAGCTAATAGTGTGGCCACTATATTTGTAATTCCCACCACGGGAATGTGTGTACCTACAGTATTGGATTCACCCGAGAAAAAAACATTTTCTCTACTTGTGTCAAGTTTGACAAAGTATAAGGTTGTATCCTAGGATCCATTTTATTAGCAACAAAAAATTGATTATTATTTTTCTCAGCAATGCAATGTTGACAAGAGTGGTTTTAATTGAATTTTTTTGTTTGGATACATAGATGTAAATCATTGCAAGTGAAGCATGCATGTTTTGAGGGGAGAGAATCCACTCTCACACGAAAGCATCTATGGATTTTTGTATATCACCATTGGGAATAGAAAAGTTAGTATTTATTATATGTATGTAGTATTAAAAGCACTGATGTGTGTTAATAGGATATTCTTTGGGTTACATAATGTAATCGATCCTGCTTATTTGGATTGCCATTCTACATGTATGCCTATAGTAATAATGGTAGACAATTTAGATACATAGTTCTTGTACATTTTGTGCTTATTCTTTTGTAGGGTGGTAGTAATAAAGGCTCTATAAAAAAAAAAAATTGAAATAAAATGACAATGCAAGCTTATATTTATGAACACCAACATCTGATTGCTATATTCATTGGTGGGTTGAAAAATGAGCAAGAATAGTATAGTTTGTGCAACTATAGTTTAAAAAAGGTTCAAACCAAGTAAAGTTATAGGTGACCAAATATATTAATCAAATTACATTAGGCTGATAATAATAAAATATAGATCTGGGGGCGTAGATTCATCTTTTCTTTAACCTATCAAAGTATAGTGCATTTTTTCCTTATCATTATATAATTCCAATCATGTAGACACAATGCAATGGTACTTGTCAAAAAAGAACATTTTTGACAACCTCATAGGTATCATCGAGGATGCTTATATTTACTATAGGTTTTCCGTTGTGATAACCATAATTGTATCAATGACATCATCAAATGCTATTGTTCATATGGTGTTAGTCATGTCTTCTAATATGAATTTCAAAGCGTACTTGTATTCACAATCATGTACATCAAGGTTGCACTTTTGACAATGCCAAGTTGAATTATCTTTTTGAAGTAATTTATTTTAACATTCTCTAGTATTTAGCATAGATACATAGGAATGATAGAATAAATTAGTCATTTTATAAGAATGACTATGTCAATTAACATATAACGTATTCAATTTCCTAAGAACTCAAAATTTATGTATTTCTATAATTGTTTTATGTTAATTACTTATCCTACATAGTGATGAGGCTAAATGTTTTCGGCTATTCTCCTCAAACCATCTTTTTTGTTGATGTACTTTAGGTATATTTGTATTAATAAAGAGTTTTGTGTGTCTGAGTTGCTTATAATGGTTTTTCTTTAATATATTTAAACCTTGCCCTTTCTGATTGCAATAATTTGAGGAGGTAGTATGGTAATGTGCGAAAAAAAAATTCTCTCTTTCTCACAGACAGTAACCCATAGGGATACCTTAGTATCTCAATAAAATTTGATTTACAAAATAAATTCATTCTCATAATTGAATTCCCGTTTGGGCACATGAGACTGGGAGACCCATATAACCATTGGAAATTGGTAGTTGTTGATGATTAGAGCCAATGATTCACTTTAAGCATTTGAAATGGAATTGTTTTATATATATATATATATAATGTGTGTCATTATAATAAGAAGAAATTATAGTAATTAAATCAACATATTTCTCAAAACATTACAATTAGAGGAGGAATAATAATATTTTAAGATTGGATGGTTACCATATTAGAACTTGTATTATTTATTGCTAATGGTAAAAGTTTAATACTCACTATAAACTGATGGACTATCATTGGTGCACTCAATTATGTTAAATTTATCATTATACTAAAAAATATACTATGTATGTATATCTTTATTTACTAATATTATTTTAGTAGTTATTCACAATTTTAATAATTACATTAAAGTAAATGAAAATGAATAGAAAAATTATCTATATTGAATATATGTTTTAAAATAATAAATATTTGCATTTACTTTACATAGCAACATGTGTTGCTATCATACATATCTAAGATAAATCCATATAAAATACTAAAATAGATTTGACTTTTAAGGTGCCTATTCCACTAATGTCACAAATTCAATATGATATAGGTGCTTTGAGAAAGATATCTATCAACATATTTTACAGACTCATCTAAGATATGTATAATAGTATATAAATCTTTAAGACAAGGATACATCAAACTATTGTTTGGCACTGTTTATAAATTATGACATGTTACATGATAAAGTAAACTAAAATATTTAAAATTGGAAAAAAAACATATGATCCATATTTAAACATTAACTAAGTCATATTATTTAATAATATTTAGTTTTCATTACTGAAAATTACTCTCTTAAAGAACCTTTTAATATGAGAAATTAATATGTTAAATACAATAATGTTACGAAATAAATAAATAAAAATCAATTTAAAATAATATATAATTCAATAAATATAAAAACTAGTACATATATTATATGTGTGTGTATGTATGCCTGCACGCGCACACACACACACACACACACACACACACACACACACACACACACACACACACACACACACACACATGCGCATGTGCACCTGCAAATGTGGGCACACACATGTGTGTGTGTGTGTGTGTGTGTGTGTGTGTGTGTGTGTGTGTGTGTGTGTGTGTGTGTGTGTGTGTACATAGGTACATACATACATATATACACACATAATATATGTACTAGTTTTTATATTTATTGAATTATATATTCTTTTAAATTGATCTTTATTTATTTATTTAGTAACATTATAGTATTTAAAATATTACATTTTTTTACTAAAAGGTTATTTAGGAGAGCAATTTTGTTGTTCTTACTCTTCAATCTCTTTGAAATCGCCTCTTAAGCCTTCTTGCTCAACTAGCCATTTCTTTGGCAAGATTAGGTCAAACGACATTACTTAAAATATATAAACACATAGTTATATCTTAATTTAATATTAATCACACCTATATAATTATCTTAAATCCCTTTACCTATTCCATTAAAATCTGTATCCTTTGCTCATATGCTCAATTCTCTAACTAGTCAAAATAGGCCTATTAGGCCTTGTCTTTATACTTGACTCTTGCTCTTACCCATATTGGTTAGTACATGACCTCACCACAATTGGTTCATACTTGAAATAGATAAATACACATGTTTAAAAATTGAAACAATAATTACATATGATATTCATTACCCTTAAGGGGTAGAACCATCATTAGGCCTAATATAGACCTAATGTAATTAGGCCTTCTCTAAGCACACATTTCACTTAGACCTCCTTGTAATACCTTGAGCCTCCATAAATGGATTAAAAACTTAATATTTCACTTTAATATAACCATGATAATATCAACTTATGTCCCCAACATTATTTGTCTATTTTCACTTTTGAACCACCTAATTAGGTGTACTTGTAATTATGTTTTCTTATTTCCACAAAGTCTATCAAAAAATTATGATGCATAAAACCAAATATGACACATAAACAAACCAAAATAACATGGATATAATATAAATGACCTTAGTTCTAAAAAAATTTTCACTAATATTCATCAAATAGGGAAAAATACACCAAACTGATTAACTTCATAAGCTTACTCAGAATTGCACACATGCCTTAGGAACCTAGTCAAAAGACATTGAGTTTTCATACCTTAATAGGATTATCTCATGCATATAAATGTGTTAAAATAAACTTAAAATAGCTTTATAATACTTTAATTGGAATTGTCTCCTTCAAATCAATGCAGAATAACTCAATAACATCATTTTAACTTACACACAAAACTGCATGTAACACCAAAAACGTGGTAATGGAAACTAAGCCTTAGAACAACTTTGTAAACAATTTTATAATATTAGAACGGGTTTTGATGAACATTAATAATAATCATATAATATTTTAAAATATTTATTACATGTTTATATATCGATATTGTTCTTATAGACCAATCTAACAACTTCACTCTACATAGACTTCAGTGTGTTAGACAGACCAATTTATTGACACATTTTTGCTTGAGTATGAGCATAAAAAAAAATTATAAAAAAAATAGATAGCAGGAATATGTATTTAATAATGACCCCATTAATTTTTATCCATCCCTAGCTCTATGCATCTAATCCCTAATCTCATTCTCACTCTCACCTAATTTTCTCATTATCTTGCTATTTAGACCTGTTTAATGATAGGCCAACTTATATGATTAGTTAAACACATTTTAGACATAAAACATGATAATAAAATTTCATGGGCATAAAATATAATTATTACACCTCATCCTCCCCATTTACATGCTTTGACCTGCTCAACTCTGGCTGTTACATCAAAATTCCTAGAAATAAAGGGTTTCATGTACTTTTTACTCACTTTCAAGACAAACCAGAACCACCTTGAAAATTGGAAAATTAATTTACATGTTTCAAAAAATAACTAGTTAAAAAAAACTATTTTTATTAATAATCAACAAGATCTTTTCTATTAGGTCATTATGATGGTTTTAGGAGGGTTTTGACTGGTTTCTCTTATTAGCAATCATTCATATTGGATTGTCCCTTAATTATAAAATTAGTTCAAGGAAAATAAAATTAAGGACCTTATACAACTTCCATGAAGTGATCAATATATATTGAAAAGGTTCAACTTGCCAACAAGCATACAAAATTCTTTCTCGAGTCTTCAACACCCCATTATGTGCACACAGAGGACCTTATCACCAATTGTCATGATTTATTATTAAATAAATTATCTAAAACTTTATCAAAACATGTAACATAACGTATCACACCTATGATAATGATATAAATATCTTTATAACCTTTGAAAATGATCTTGACCCCTCATTGGGCCAGTATAGGACACTTTGTACATTAGGCCTTATACTACCAATCATAATTAGATCATGAACATACCTTGAAACTTATTAAAATAATTTCAAATCCTCATCCACATGATATATATCCTAATATACTATTCATACACTATAAATATTAGTAACACAAGTCTCATACTAATCACCTCAACATACTACTTAGCCTTTGTCCTCATACTAAGTCTCCATGTGAGGCCTAAGCCTCAAGACTTGAACTTGAAACTCATATGAAGGATTATTTGCATCTGGATCATGTTTACATAAATTTTTATACTATTTTATGAATGTACTGACACAAATCATAAATCTTTATTATGATTTTTATGTAAACACCTCTTGTTAGGCTTAGACTAGGCTTCTCAAGGCACCTTGTACACAATAGTAGCTTACCTTTGTAATATGATCCTAAATCTAATATGCCAAAAACCTAAGAGAAATCACTAGGTTGCCTTCAATCTATCTCTCATTAGAGATACAAGAGATTTACTTCAAATTTTCTCTTGTCATGAGACTTCTTTGACACATATCATCTCACCATGCATGATCTCAACTTTGACCTTGACAAAGATAACATTTATCATGACTTTGACATCAATAAAAATAACAATGCTTAAAGGACAAAAAAAATTAATCATACCTCAATAGAAAGAACTTGTTGCATAAGTGATTATATATTGGGAGGAGAAAAACTATCCATGGCTGGAATAGTTATCATTTATGGTTGAATAACAAGCTTGGATTATGCTATCTTTGTTGGTTCAGTGGACACACTAAAAGTGTAACAACATCATTAACTGTAGGGGGTTAATAATGACCAGTGTTGTTCTTTTGAAGTTCCTCTTGAATAATGTTTATGAAATGATCTTGTATATCTATATTTTTAGACACAAAGTCTTACAATTGATGCTCACCAATTTTATCAAATTTGTTCTTAAATTCTACCATTGTAGGTTAAAGGTAGGAAAAGAAGTTTTGTATATTTTGGAATTTTTAAGAATAGTAATCTATGAAATTTTTCAAAATTTAAATATTACAACAAATTATGATAATTTAAGAATTAAAATTTGAGTATATAAAAAGGGATACAAATCCTAAGTGTGTATAAGGTTAGGGTTTGGAAGCTTGGCTTTCCTTGTAATAATTTAAATTAAATGTAAACTAAATTGAAACCCTAATTTAAAATTTATTTTAATTAGTTAGGTTGTCTAAATAAAATCATAAGATCAAAAGTATACAATCCTAAATTTATTGCACAAAATAGTAATTAATGCAAGCTAGGGTTTTATGTAATGCTCAAAGAAAGATGCGTTCACCAACTGATTTAACCTTTTAGGGTTTTACATGTGTAATTACCTATTTTTGGTTAAAGGTATGAGATGTCCAAATCAGTTAAATAAATTATAATAATAAATCTACTAATTTGTTATGCTTTTGATCTTGTTCAACTTTCTATAAATAGAAATAAATAAGGAAAATAGAGACTTAGCTAAAAATTGACTATCACAGATGATTTGGGTTCTAAAATTTGAGATCTTGATAGTAGTTCATGTCATCAATAGGATTCTAGTAATTATCTATTCACTGGACAATAGAACCTATCTTGGAAAGTAGCTTCATTCATGTGTAGTGTCTTTTCTATGGTGCTAATATCCCTTTTATGGAACTATATCTATTTTTGGGTGGTACATGTGCTTATGTTTGTATGTTCTGTTTCTACATGATTGAAACTTATAGTAGTGTAGTATATATAGAAAACTTGATTTGATGTGTAAAACCAATTTTTTTTTAAAGTATGATATGAGAAAGAATTAAGTGTGTTACTAGGATGGACTAAACATCCTCAATAACCTATTTTTTTAGAGATTTTACTACATACCAATACTCTTATGATGGATCAATTATAATGTATTTGTCCCATCTAGTGCTTGATTTATGTGCAACTAAATGTTATAATGAGAGTGGCCTTAGATACCTTGAATGTGATTAAGAATTTAAATTCTTGAGAACTGTACTTGGGGATGTTCTATATGGTAGTATGAAAACATTAGGGTATACTATAGATCAAATACGCTAATTTTGCATAGCTTTGTCTTTGGTTTTAATGGATTTTTCATCTATTTTCAATCTAGTGAATAGATGTGGATTAGACTTGTATTTATAGGGTTATTTTACTTGTGAAGATAAGAAAATAAGCTTAGATCAACCTTAGAAGGGGCACACATTTGAAAAACTATTTGGAGGAGAGTTGGGGCTAAGGATAGTAGTGCCAATTGGGGACACTAGCATCATGTGGTTGTAGTGTCCCAAATGTGGTGCTAATGTCCTTTTGGCAAACTGCTAAGTAATTTAGACTAGGGTCAGAGATGATGGTTATAGGACTATGTCTTGACTTTCTATAGGTGATTATGGTCTATTAAATGGCTAGAAATGTAAGTCTAAGGCTCTAGAATGGGTTTATGGCTAGCCTAGGAATAGGTTAACTCAAGCGACACTCTTAGCATCCAATTACCATGTTTAGGTGATTATAGAATCAGAATATAAAAATGATGCATTAGCAATCAATTGGTGATGTCCAATTCTTATTCTTGGTCTTGGTTCAGGATATTATGGTCTAGTAGCTACTACATAATGATTCACTCCTCAAAAGGTCCACATGAATTACTATAGAGTGGGCATTGGAATTTTAGAAGGCTTCCCTAATTAAGGGCATCAAATATGAATATTTTCTTAAGTTTCTTATCATGATTTTATTTAAATATCAATAGGATATAAATAATGGAAATGAGATATTTTTTTGTTTCTTAAAACCATGAAAGATGCATGACAATCCATCATGAGGCTTGAAACCCCTAAGTTGACATTACTCATTGTTGTTCAAATTGTAATTTTTGGTGAAAGAATGACTTAAAATTCATGAGAAGTAAATTAGATTTGTTTTACCCTTGTAAATAAATTAGATCATGTTTATATGTCATTTAGGGGTATTGTTATGGAGGATATCACTTAGGGCTAGAAAATTGATGAATATTACCCAAATTTATGCATAAATCCTTATTCTTATGTTTCTTCTAAATGCTTTGAAACTATTAGTGAACTTGTCTGAGAGGATGAATAGTGGGAGTTGAGGCTTATTTTCATGATCTCTAGTTCAAGTGATGAATTAAAATAATATGTTTTCTTGGTGGTTGTCAATTTTTTTATTATATAACTCATATAACCTTATCATCATGAAGGTGGTGGGGTTTTAATATAAACATTGTATATTTATTTAGGGATTTTGTTTTCTTTATTATTATAATAGTGAGGCTATTATCCATTTTTTGACCTTATGAAAAATTATAAAGCATTTTGGTGTAGCACATTATCTACAAAATAATAAAATACAATAAAAGTGTGAAATGATGATGGATCACAAAATATGATCCAAAACTTCAATTTATATTTTGATGTCCTTACACATGATTATTTTAAAAGTTATACATTTTTAACAATTTTTTTATAATTCGATAGTAAAATAATGATACTTTATGCTTTATAATTTTAAATTTAATAATGAAGTTTCAATATAATTAATAGTAAATCAAAATGGCAAAAGATGTTATTTAATAATTCATTCTCAAGTTGATGATAAAGAGAATGTTCATAGTACCATAAGTTTCAAAGAATTTCCTAATCTCTCATACACTTATTGGACTCTACACTAATAAGCTAGAAGAAATAATTTCAAATATATTTGTTGTAGTTGATGGTTTCTTGCTTTTCATAATATCTATTGAAATTTTCCTATTTGTAGATGATATTATTTTTATATCTCACTCAATGAGAGGTCTCTAGTAATAATTTGATATCTTAGCATCCTTTTGTTATACTCATGGTATTTAGTAATGTAAATTAGGATCCTAATGTGGTAAGTTATGTATACAAGATGTCTAAACTATACCCAATTTATGAAATGTATTCATGCTTATTATACACATATTTATGACGCTTCATGTAGAAAATGTCAATTCAGATATGCTACAAGGGAAGAGTAAGGATTATGGTGATAAAAGCATATTCATAGTGATAAATTCAAAATTTTCATGCTCTTCAAAATGAAGGATGTACTTAAGATAGTAGAATTTCCAATATATGTAGTTGGTGATATGAAAAATTATCCCAATGGTGGTGTAACTATCAGCCTACCAACATTAGTGATGTGAAAACGTGACAAATAACTTGAACATGAATAATATCAAACATTAGTACTTCAGAGTGATGGTTCACTTTAACATATTCGCAGACCTAAAAGTGAGAGAGCATGAATAAAAGTCATTTCGAAATTATAATACATTAGAATAGTACTAAAATTTGATTGACATTACAAGATAGCAAATTTAGACATGGTTCATGTTATCTTCATTTGTTCTTAGTTGTTTATTGGTTGCTTCAATGTTGGTTTGTATTAAAAAATGAAAAAATGTGTAAATATATATTTTTTAATATTTTAAGAGGGATTAGTGAAATATTTATGCTTTTAGGACAAATTTTTGGTAGTAACTTACAATTTTTTTGAAACACATAGTTGAAAAGGTAGTGAAATCAACTCATCCACTTGAGTTTCTGCCACACTAGGTTTCTTGCGTATAAAAGTTTTGTTCATAGTGTTTTTTGTTCTATATTTGTTTATCATTTATGTTTTAAACATTATTTAATTTTCATTCCAAAACATCATATCTTTTTTTTACAAGTAATCTAGTCAATAACAACTTGTTATTTCAGTTGCTTGTTAAGTTAAGATTATATGCCCTATGTTGGTGAAGCCTATTGTGGAATATTCACCTTAGTTGTGGATCATATTGGTATTATAGATATGTTATGACTAATTTTAGACCTTTTATGTTTTTTTGTTGTGTTTTTCAGTATATTTTAAGTAGTGTTAGTGGTCAGGGTGTCGTAGTGCCTTTTAAACAAGGAAATGGAAACAAGAGATTAGAAGTATGTCCCATGATGATGAAAAATATGCTAGTAGATAAGAGGTTATTTTTTTAAATGTTGAAATGGGAGTGGTTATCATCTCTTTCCATCTCTTTAAGAGTGATTGATTAGTCATATTCCATCATGGAAATTGTCATGAAGAATTTTGGTGTTTTAACAGAGGTAGTGAAATAAAATAAAAGGACACTCCAAAGCATGAGAAGGTGTAATAAAAATACTATGCTAACAAAGATTCACCCACATTCAAGGTTGAGAAAAAGAGATATATAGTTTTTGTATAATGGAGATATGAATGTAGATAATTTATATCATTAGCTAGCCAAAATAAACGTATATTTTAGTGTGCATAATATTAACTAAAACCAATTTTGTTTTCAAGGTTAAAATTCTTCAATCATGATTTAACTTGGTTTGAGAGATATATGCATTCCTTAGTTATAAATAATCTTCCTCCTATTAATAAGGGGTATAATTTTAAGATGTTAATTAGGAATAAGAGTTATGATACTTGTTATGAGGAATAAATTGGTTCATGTATTCGAAATATATTAGATAAAAAAGGCCAAATCATGCATAAGAACACAAGTCAGTTCTAAAGGAAGGCAATCAAAAAGGTTACAAATAAACCAAATAATTCCATCTTCTTGAAGTATGTAGGTCAAATTCATATACATATGAGGATGCATGTCATCTTTGCCAATCATATGGATTTAGATGAGTCATGTTATCAAGCTCACTACTTATAGATGGAAAAAAAAAAGGCTCCATATGCACCTTAAAATACTTCCAAAAAATAGGGTGGTTACAATACCCAGGGGAAATGTAAATGGAAAGTAAATCATAATGCTACATTCATTTATAAAAATGATACTAAACTTAATTTTGGGAATTGTGATATTGATAGTAATTATGAATTTCAACACTAGAAGATCCAATTGAAATTCGATTTATTTAAGAATTAAGAAAGGAGGGCTATGGTCTCTATCCAACATGAGAATAAATACTTTAGTTAAGATGTGGATGACACTTTGTGCTATATGTCTATCAATAGAGAGGTATGTCTAGGTAGTACTAGTGCTAAAGAGAGGTATATTTCAAATATTTTGTATATTAAAATTCAAATAAAGAAAAAAAAAGTTGATGTTATTTTTTTATAATGGTTCACATTAAAATTTTATAAATAAAGAGTTATTAGACAAATTGAATATGGATAATAACAATCATCCAAGCCCATATGATTTAGTTTGTGTAAAGAAAGGTGTATACATGAAGGTGACCAAGAAATGAAAATTTATGTTAAGTATAAATGCATATTTCATTGATGAAGTTATAGTGGATGTTGTGGCTTTTGACATGTGTGCCATAGTGTTTGTCAATATTTAGTTTTATAACAAGGATTTTGTCATCATGAAGAGAGCCAACCCATATAATTTACTAAAAAATTGAAAGAGATACATTATTTAAACTTATAAGTATGATTCCAAAATCTCATTACTATGTTCCTCTGAAGATAATAATCATATTAATGCTATTGCGAACTTAGATTTGTTATTTTTTAGGGATATTCAAGATAAATAAGTAGTTTCACCTAAACCCACTAATATATTATTTACTATGAAAGAGGTGAAGTGTATGGGGTGGTGGTTTAATATTTAAAATATTTTTTTCAAGGTTTCATAAGATTTCTATTGGTGAGGCTTATTGACCAAAAAAATTCAATTCCTACATGATAGTCCACTTCAAAATTTTAGTTTATATACATAATTCTTGAAGAATGTTAATGAAGTAAGAAATAACTAAAATGTTTTATTAATCAATGTATAATCCATCCTAAGAAATATCCATGTGATTCTTTGAGTTTTTTAGAATCTAGAAAATATGGTCTATGGATAATGTGTGTTACTTATAAATCACTTAATAAAATTAATGTAAAGAATATGTACCATCTTCCATGGATTGATTATTTTTTAGATCAACTTTATCATTCCAAGTATTTTATTAAGATTGATTTTAAATTTAATTATCATCAATTAAAAATTAAATAATATGAAATTTTGAATACAACATTAAATATAATGAAATAGTTTCATAAATGGTTTGTTATACCTTTATATATTATGTTGATGAATGAGGTAATGAGACCATTTATTGATTCATTTTTCATTATGTATTTTGATGATATTGTTTTATTTATTATAACTCTTGATGAGCATATTGATCATATTTAAAAAGTTTTATAGGACAATAATTTAATGTTGAATGATTAAACTATGAGTTTTTATCCAAAATCACTTATCTACTTCATTAATGAGTTTTTAGATGGAGAGTGTTCACCATATTTGACCCACATACCAAGTTGTGCTAACATGCAAAACAACTTGATGCTAAGTTCTTGATTAAACATTCAATTAAAATATTTAGATAGGCTCTGGAAGGTGTTTGTAGAGCAAAGGAGTCATGAATCTCAAAAAATACTATACTACAACATTAAATATTTGAAAAACTAGGGAGCACGTAAAAGTCATCTTCTCTACTTACTCCATCCAAATTTTATCCAAACATTTGGCCCTAGTAGCAGGAGAAGATAAATGACTATTTTAATATTGTTATTTTTCATGCATATGGAAATGTTAGGGAATATTAGTCATATGGGAAGTCTTTTAGGCTAGTGGATCAAATGGGTTTACTCTTTGTAGCATTAAAACCATCCCCTAAAATTTGGGACCTTCACGAGTTCTACGCTTCAAGTTACAAATATGTAATGTTGGCCAATAGATGAAAGACATCCATGCAATTGTCAACTTTATGTCCAAGAAAAATACATATGAGATTAAATTTGATGGTCTATGTGGTGTCAAAAATGTTCTCAAAAATGTCAAATGAAATTTTTACAAACATCAAATTTAAGCTATGAAAACTAGCCACTGGGGTTTAAAAATCCTTAGCTTAGATCTAAGGGAAAACACATAGATAATAAGTGTGAAGACCATAGGAGCTTAGAATGAGTCAAGTGGGTAGTAGATCTTGAGGGCCAATGAGGAACTAAGTTGAGGGTGTTGGGCCCTAGATATCTATATCCTACATTCAATTAGATCTCAGGATTCGATGGTTCACAATGGTTTAGGTGTCAAAGGAATATAGTTAGGTCACCAATAATTGATGAGATAGGAATGAGCTAGGATATTTATTTAAAATATTAATAAGAAGGATGATACAAAATTAGCAAGATGAGGAACCTTAAAATGAGCTTGAATCAAGTTGGTGGAAAGTGTAACATAGATCTCTATAAACGTAGATTACATTGATGATAAGGCAAAGTGCTATATCTATAAGAAAACCAATATTCATATATTGGTTTTCATCTATAGATAATTCAGTCTAAGATCCAAGAAATAAAGGGATACATTGCTGACAAAAGATTATTTCAAGTCATGCCTTGACAAGCCACCAATTCAGAGCAAACATGACATGTCCTTGGTAATTCAAATACCCAAAAATCTTTCCTTCATGATAAGATCTTGGGGAAGATCAATGGATCAAATCTTGGGGATTCAAAAAGTAGTTGGAGTATTCACTTCTTATTGGGCCATTACTTGTCACCTTTGGCTCATATTTGCATTTTAATATGTTTTTCTAAAATTAAAATGGTCTGAGACTCTCAGAGCAAATTATGAAGACCTCATTCATAATGACTTGATTGGAGCAAAAATCATGACAGAACATCTTGAAAGCTGACAACTCATTGGGTATCAAGAATAACAAGATTTATAACTTCCCCATTTTCTCTCTTTATATTCTATAAATAGAGGTCTTGGGGCAAGGAATGTTGGACATAGTCATTGATGTCTAAAAAACTGTCATTTATGTCAAAGGCATCATGTACTATCATGCATTAATGACAAAGTTGTTGAGTTGAATAGACTTGTGTGTAATTTGAATGCCTTTGCTCACATGGTTAACTTAATAAGATTTGGCTAAGATCATAGGATTATGTTATCAACATTTTGCACGCATGATAGCATCTAAAAGAAATGACCACACTATGATAATTAGGTTTGTCATAAGGATGAATAGGGAAAATGTTAAAAATGCATAAGGTAGTTTCCATACTTAGTCAATTTTTCACCTTTGTGTTTGTTAGGGGAATTTTTTTTAAATATTTGGTAAAAACAATTCTCTTAGATAAAAATCCACAAAAAATAAGGGAATTCTTTAAGGAAAATGTTAAAGGTAATTCTTTTCAATTTTTTTTTGAAGACCTTTGAAACAAAAAGCCCATATAAATTACTCTGAAGCTTTGGAATTCTTTAATAAAAATTATCTTGAAGGAAATTTCTAAATGAAATGAGTCCCATGCAAAAGTACCGAAAGGTACATTTGAAAAATGCTGAAGGGCAAGTATTTCGATAAAAGGTTCTAAAGGGTAAATTTACAAAGTGCTGAAGCGCAAGTGATCCAAAACAAAAATTTTGAAGGGTATGTGGACCAATTAAAAAGTTTTAAAGTGTATGTGGACCATTACATAAGTTCTTAAGGGCATGTGTCCTACACAGAAGTTTCAAAAGATATGAGTGAAGAAGTGAAAGACAATATGAATGTCCTGAAAAGCACTTAGACATTTTTTGGGGAAATTGTCTCAAATGCCACTTAGACAAAAATCCCATAGAAATCATCCCGAAGGGCTCTTAGACAGAAGTTACATAAAAATTGTTTCAAAGGGTACTTAGACAAAAATACCGCAACAATTTATCCAAAGGATAATTCGATTAAAGAAAGGAAATTTTTAGAATTTTTGAAGGACACTTTTGAAGGATAGAGGACACCTACAAAGCTTCCAAGAGACACGTTTGAATGAGATAAGTAAACTTGTAAATTAATGAAAGATAATTTCCAAAATCCTGAAGTGTAGTTCGAATGAAGAGAAAATATACTTGAAAATTTATTCAAAGACATAAAAAAGCTTCCATAAGTGCCAAAGGATAATTACGTAGGACACAAGGCCATTTAAAAAAAGGTGAAAGGCTTCCTTCATAAACTCTTGAATGGCATATAGGCAAAGATATAATATTGAACATGTCTAAGACAATCAATATGAGCAAAAGCAATACATGAATGCTGAAGAAAATGAGATGAAGTCAACATGCCAAAGTTTAACAATCAAGACAATATAAATATAATACATCTTTAGGAGATCAAATGACAAATGGAGCTTAGATGGAAATATTAATGGACATGTTTCAAAGTTGGAATGAAAAATAAATGAAGAACCATTGAAGTGAGTTAGTTACAAGAATCAGGCATGAGAGTTGAAGAAAATCAATGGTTAGTTTTTTTAAATGACTTTGAAATAAGATGATTAATTATAGATAAATTTTTGTGGTGTGCATGTTGTAATTGAAGTGACAAGGGTAGAATTCAAAGAAGGATCAAAGAATGGAAGTCAATTAGTCATTTTCTTGGAATTAAAATAGACAAGAAATGAATGTAAAATAGATAAAAAGGAGACTTGTCTAAGTTTTGATTGATGTGAAATTCCAAAGTGATGAAGAATAGGGATAAAATATTGTCATTATTATTTTTTTTTAATGAGAGGAGTCGAGAGGAGTCGATCCGTAGATGCAAAAATAAGAGGCTCATCAGAGCATAGATTTGTAATGGTCAAATTGGAGAATACCAGAGTGTTAAACAAATAAATTTAGACACATATAAAGGGTGAAGGAAGAGTGAAGTTCACACAAAAGTGTGTTGAATGAGAAAAAA